>JAECUM010053221.1:0-15752 GCA_016617855.1 Megalonaias nervosa
TGCAGATCACTCAAAAATCATGATTGGATAAACTTTGTTATAAGTATATTACGATTAAATTTTAAATCTAAAATAAGTTTTTAAATTTATATCAGTAAATGCGGGTACATGACTAGTGTGACTTTTACTGTAGAATAAGTTTGTTATAGCCACAGGGACCCATATCGTTGCATGTCAGTGTCAATCATACATGTCAACCCCTATGGTTATAGCTACTCCAAAGCTACTCAAAGGATACAATAGAACTGTACATGGAACTGTACACAGGCATTTCATCTATAGTCTAGTTGGACCTAAATGAAAATTGTGCTGCTACGACACATCTTAAATACCTTGTTATTGTTACTCTGGAGGAACGAATGGTCATATGAACATGGAATTTTCACTAAAACGTTTAAAGATATCTTCTGGTGTCATTTTGGTCTTAAATGAAAACAGAGTTGATTTGACATTCAATACACCCACCATAGCAGTCATCTAGAGCAACAAGTAGATCTCTTCTTTTTTTCTTCTAACATTGCAGTACTGTCTGCTGCCAGTAATGCCCCCCAAAAACCAACAACCCCCCCCAAAACCAAAAAAACCCACAAAAAAACTAAGAAAACACCCCGCAAGATCTACTTGCCATCTTGTGAGTTTCCTCCTGAATGGATTGTTATATCAGATTTGTTTCCACCCTCATGTTTGTATATGTGTGCCCCCTCCCAGTGATTTAAAAAACATAACAGATATAAAAAAAATGAACAAAACTTAGTCATTTCATTCATCAATTAATAATTTCTATCCTAGTGGGTCACTATTACTGTCAGCTTATTCACATTTTAAATGAAGCTCTCAATGTAAACAATCAGAGAGACTGTTCACAGTCATTTTCTGGTTTTTAGAACAGTCCATGTCAGTAAAAAGAAAACTTGTCATAACAGCAGTATTTCATGACTCAGCATATAGATACACTGACAAATAGTAAATATTTACATTGTAATAGCACACATGCAGACACTACAGTGCCAATGGTAGATTAAAATGACAGTGCAGCATTAGATAAAAGACAATACAACAGCAGATAAAAGACAGTACAACATCAATTTAAACTGCAACACAATGGTAGACAACATGGAGATGCACACTTTTTTTAATGAACATTGTAACACATGACAGAGAGGAGTACACTTAATAATATAAATATGGAAATTGACTATTTTATTGTTTGAAAGCATGCACAATGTCAGTGATTACAGATGATTAAAACACAAGACAACAGTATATCGCACTCGTCCAAAGGTGTTCATTGGGTAAGAAAAATGACATCAAGAGAAATGAGGGTACTAAAAGTTAAAATAGAAGAATGTGCTGACTTAGCAGGATTTAAGTCTGACTATCTCAATGAAGACGGTAACCCAATAGATGAAGCGCCATTGACTGCTAGATAGATAGATATAATGCATATTTACAGTGCGGCTCAGACCATGCCTGAATCAGCCTGTTGATTTCTGTGAAAGCAGAGATTGTTCTTAGTTCATTAGGTAGGCTGTTCCAGACTCTGGGTACATCAGATCTAAAAGAGAGCTGAAAACAGACTTGCCCATTCGGATACGGCAGTGGTATTATGAAAGAAACTCCTGTTTCATTTGAAACACCAAAAACTTAACAGTGTTCAGGATCCTCTGGGGGCAATCAGGTTAGAAAATTATATAGTGATGAATGCAATGACTAATATTTTTGCATTTTATTATATCCTTGATTTTTGGGGTCTTAAAATCACTAGGGGGGGGTTGCTAAAAAATGGGAAGGTGTGCGAATACTATAAAAGATATTTTTGTGAAGTTTAGTTTCAGAATGGTGCCGAATATAGCTACCATGATGGCCATCTTGAACATCTTGTTATTAGTTACTCCACATTAATGAATGGTCATATCAACATTAATTATTTACTGAAAGACTTTTCACGATGTGAAGTTGTTCCTAAATGAAAATGGTGCCAATTTGAAGTCCAAAATGACTGCCACTGCATTCATCTTAAAAATCTTGTTATAGCTACTCCTCTTGAATGGACAGTCACATCAGCATACACTGTAAGACTTCTTATGATGTCTAGTTGGTGTTAAATAAAAATCTTGCTGATGTGATGTTCATTATAGCTACTCCTATTTAATGGATGGTTGTATGTGCATGAGATTTTCACTACAAGATTTCTTATGATGTCCAGTTGGTCCTGAATAAAAATGATGCCAGTCTGATATCCAGTATGGTTGCCATGGCAGCCACCTTTATAATCTTGTTATAACAACTCTACTTGAACAGAATATCATAATGATGTGGGGCTTTCACCCTAAGACTTCTTATAATGTCCAGATGTTTATAAATTAAAATAGTGCTGATCTGATGTCCAGTATGGCCATCACCACAGAAATCTTGAAAATCTTGTTATTGCTACACCTGAATGGAATGTCATGTCTCGAAAATCTTGTTATCTCTACTCTTCTTTAAATGGATGGCTACATGAACATGTGTTTTTCACCAATAGACTTCTTTGGATACCTAGTTGGTCATGAGTGAAATTGGACTTGTCTAGAACTTTTAGGAGTATTTTGGATTTAGTTCATAATACTGTAAGTTCCTCTTAAATTTTCATTTAAATTATAACTTAGGGAATTAAATTGTGTTATGTTTTACAAAACTTTTTGGTTTTGCTTTCTGTTACTTAGTGTATGACCATAGTGTCCTAACAGATATCATAATTTTCTTGGAAAGTTTTATCAGATGCTCAGGTAACTCATGTTTGAATATCTGGTTAAATTAAATTAATGTTACTTAATGTAATAATTCCTCAGATTTAAAGAAATCCTCAAAGTTTCTTCAGACAGAAAACAAGACTTATTTCTTAAGAGTAATTTCAAGATATTACAAATGAATTATAATGTTTAATGTTGTGGCTGAAGATTTTTTGCAATGAAAAGAAAATTTAATTTTTGCCCATTAAGCAATAAGATATTAAACAAATCATTATGAGAAAGGATATTAAAGATTTTACTCCAGAGCCTGATATGTCAGTAAGAATCCTAATGTTTGTCTCACATGTGAATGTATAACATGGATATCACTTTCCTGGCTGCAGAGCAGCATATATTAAGAGCCTGTGTTAAATGTTTTTGAAAGTCTTCTGCATCAGTACCTGTACTCAGCTGAAATGATACTGATTATGCTTGTCTCCGTGTACTGTTCACAAATGAGATAGCTTGTTCCATAGAACACTTGAGGTATTACCAAATTTTTATAAGCTTATTCTAGTTGGATTAGAATTTTGAACCTTGTGTAAAAAATGTGATAATTTTAATGCCTATGGCTTATGAGTCCTCATTTTGAGGCAGGACTTTTCTTCTTTATGCTTATGGCTGAGGAGTCCACAATTTTAAGACAGGACTTTTCTTTAAGCTTATGGCTGAAGATTCCTCATTTTGAGACAGGACTTTTCTTCTTTATTCTTATGGCTGATGATTCCTCATTTTGAGACAGGACTTTTCTTTATGCTTATGGCTGATGATTTTTCATTTTGAGACAGGACTTTTCTTTATGCTTATGGCTGATGATTCCGCATTTTGAGACAGGATGTTTCTTTATTCTTATGGCTGATGATTTTTTATTTTGAGGCAGGACTTTTCTTTATGCTTATGGCTGACGATTCCTCATTGATGATTTTTTATTTTGAGGCAGGACTTTTCTTTATGCTTATGGCTGACGATTCCTCATTTTGAGACGGGACTTTTCTTTATGCTTATGGCTGATGATTCCTCATTTTGAGACAGGACTTTTCTTTATGCTTATGGCTGATGATTCCGCATTTTGAGACAGGATGTTTCTTTATTCTTATGGCTGATGATTTTTTATTTTGAGGCAGGACTTTTCTTTATGCTTATGGCTGATGAGTCCTCATTTTAAGACAGGACTTTTCTCTAAGCTTATGGCTGAAGATTCCTCATTTTGAGAGGACTTTTCTTTAAGCTTATGGCTGATGAGTCCTCATTTTGAGACAGAACTTTTCTTTATTCTTATGGCTGAAGATTCCTCATTTGAGGCAGGACTTTTCTTTAAGCTTATGGCTGATGATTCCTCATTTTAAGAGGACTTTTCTTCTTTATTCTTATGGGTGTTGATTCCTCATTTTGAGGCAGGACTTTTCTTTATTCTTATGGCTGATGATTTTTCATTTTGAGACTGGACTTTTCTTCTTTATTCTTTCAGCTGATGAGTCCTCATTTTGAGACAAGACTTTTCTTCTTTATGCTTATGGCTGATGATTCCTCATTTTGACACAGGACTTTTCTTTATTCTTTTGGCTGATGATTTTTCATTTTGAGACAGGACTTTTTGTCTTTATTCTTATGGCTGATGATTTTTCATTTTGAGACAGGACTTTTTGTCTTTATTCTTATGGCTGATGATTCCTCATTTTGAGACAGGACTTTTCTTCTTTGTTCTTATGGCTGATGCATCTCTAAGTTTGATACAGGACTTTTTCTTCTTTATGGATTCTTAGGTCCAATAATTGGAATGAAATGAAATGTGAATATTTGCAAAATTCTGCACCTTACTACACTAAATAAAACTTCATTCTGGGCCCGCTGTCTATAAAAAAAAGTTATTTGATGAGAATTTAGGACACCCACTGTGCCTGGGTTGCTTGGGCAGTTGCTATGCAACCGTATGTCTTCCAGCTCTAGTTATATTTGCAGACTAGATTTCTTTTTCTCCAGAATTCAATCACATAGAATTAATTTAAAATTAAATATATTTATGAAAATCAATAATTATTTGAAGGTATTGTGAAAATGACAGTTGTAAAATCAAACAAAAACTCCTCCTTTCAGTATTGTTAAAATTATTCACAACACAACAATACAGGCTCCCTGTTACAAAGATACAAAATAACACATAACACAAAAGCTAAGACAATTCCTGAACTATTTGTTTGAGTGATGGGGAATCTACAGAAAAATAGTCAAATAATAATTTGACAAAATTAGAATAAAAAAAATGAATCAGAATGTGCAGACTACTTGTCTTCTA
This sequence comes from Megalonaias nervosa, assembly GCA_016617855.1. Lineage (NCBI taxonomy): Eukaryota > Metazoa > Mollusca > Bivalvia > Unionida > Unionidae > Megalonaias > Megalonaias nervosa. Next base: position 5,065 of record JAECUM010053221.1, read on the forward strand.
AATTTTTGTTGCAATCAGAATGACAAAAGTTTATCAGAAATAGATGATCTGATGAAATGAATGTTACCTGTACAGAGAACCGAATTCTGATGATGGACAAACACTGTGAGTAGCAAGAAACAACACTAAGATCAGACAACTTTGAAAATCCTAAAATGTGAGGGGTTACCTTGAAGAGTACTTAAATTTTGAGCAAAAAATTAATTGAACATTCATGAATTTCTTGAGAAACTTCTTTCTTGTTTCCTAAGACTCTCTGAATTTATCTAACAGGATAAAAAAATGTTAAAAATTAAAATAATATATTGCTTTTTAAATTCAGAACATTTGTAATTTATGTCTCTTCTAAAAATATTATGTTAAAGAAATAAAATGGGATAAAATTGTGTGAATCAAATGTACATGATGCAGGTAAGTTACCAGATGGAACACAGTCTCATTTACAGTAGTAGTGCCATTTATGTGTTGTCATTTGCTTCTTTTGTTTATGCAGTTATACGCAATGCAACATATATAAAAAGTTGATATTTGGAAATAAAATAAAATAACCATAATATCTTTTGGAAGTCCTTGAAAATTCCTTGAGATGTCCATGTAAAACAACTTTTTCTTATTGTAATTCATGGAGGACTTGGATATCTGATCATTTCGTGTTGTAGCTACACATGTTTAATTTCAGGACTAACATGAAAGTATATTTCTCCATTTCAGAAAATATCGTGTCGATAAATGGATCATTACTAAGATAATGCAGTAGTTGGAAAAAAAATTAGTTTATCCGTCAAGAAGAAGGATGCACTAAATACGATGTTTTCTAGGATATTGAAGAATGAAAGGAGGAGGGCATTTATTTTGTATTTTTTTTCTTGGTCTGGTAAGAATTCTGTATGTAATATACACAAGTTTAAACAATCTGTTGTGTTTCCAGTCTGTATCTCTCATGTTTTTTATCTCTTACTTTCTCACACATATAAAAGTCAATTTATGCATATATTACACAGGTTACAGTTTCTATTTATTAAAAATCATTTATAAATCTGAATTACAAGATTTTTTCTTTCATTGATTACATTAGAATTATTTGCATTTCAGAAATGTCTCTTTACCAATTAATTTTTATACCATCAGTAAATAAATTATGATTCCTTTTGAATTTAAGATTTTTAGTTGACCTCTTGGAGGATGGCTATTGTACAATTCCCTTGTGTCTGCACATAAAAATGTATAGAAAAATATTTATAACCATTCATTTTTGAGTGGATTTCATAGACGTACCCCTGGGGAGGGGGTTGGGTTGGTTAACTTTGTACATGTACATTAGTTGCACGTTCTTGGTAAAGCTTTTGCATTTAGCTCATGGTTGTTCTTACACATGCTGTTATACATGTATTTAGAATCATGTAACTTGATGAGAAAATACATCTTGATTTGTACTGTACCCTCATAAAAGTAGATCACCAGGACCCATATTTCATGTGTCTCTGGCTTTCCTAAAAAGTATTTTTGGTTTTTTCTCAGGCTATGTTTATGTTAGAACCATCAAGGTAGATGATTTTATACATATGTTATTTCATACCACACTCTTACAACAATAAATAGTCCCTGTAACCTATATTTCACTGGTTTAGATTATGTTTTTGCATATATTTAGCTCATGATTAAATAGTTTTATTGCTCTCATTATACATGTTGTTCTACATATGGTCATGAGACTTAATAAGGGGATGCATCTTGATGAGTAGTACACCCTGTTCTTGTAGGTCGCTGTTGTCCATATATTATACTTCACTGACTTTTTTTTTCAGTTTTATAACTCAAGCTGTCATTATGCTGGAATCTTAAAAAACTATGATTTTATGCTTTGTGGCTAGGTTCTCATCTCTTTGGTATAAGTCACACTCTGATGCATATAGTTTGGAAATACCTAATGTTGACAATGATGTTTCCACTTTTGTCTTGACAGTACCACTTTGTTATAAGGTGGATCAGCAAGTCTTTAGTGCCCCCTCCAAGCTAATGTTGAACATTAAAATCAACTTCAGCTCAGCTCGCCAACTTTTTCTCTATCTCTTTGAATCCAAGAAGTTAGCCCCCATCACTATGATGACATACCAGTCCATAACCTTAGACACATTCTGACATCATGGATGAGACAGTATTGGACACAAGAAGGACCTTTCCAACTTGATGTCAAATTTTACTCTATCTAGACTACGTTCATTCGCATTATTCCCAAAATTGAATCTCCCCTGGGTGTTGACATGGCTTAATTTATCTCAGTTTGAGCCTCTGTCATCCACATCTATCAATCAGTTATATATGACTTGCTTTCAAATGGCACATGCCTCAGCAGGTAGAGTCAGTGAGCTACATCACATGTTCATGGACCCAAACTACATGCAGTTCCATCCTGATGGATGAGTTGTTCATTGCCAAAAAACAGGTTGCTGTCATTAGGCAACCAACATACAACTATTCACCCGCATTCCTCGATTGATAAGTGAAGAGAGGCAAAGTTCCAAGATCCCATACATGTTCTCAGATATTATCTGACGTGTATGGAGGATACCCACATTATGACTGAACTAGGCTTTTTCTGACTCTGAAGTCTAGAAAGCAAGACATAAATTCATAAGCACTAGCTGGTTTGTTACTTTTGGTTAAAGGGAGTTATAAAATCAGTGTACACTGACCTCAGGAACAGGTATTCCTCATTAAAATCATGGCTGATGTGTTATGACCCTGTAGTTAAATTACATATGTGTTAAAATTTAAATTCTTCTAATTCTTTGTTTCATTTTTATTTTATTTTTATATCACTGAAAGTTTTTATTATTATGGTGATGATTATGTTAGCAAGGTCTAATAGTATGTTAGAAACATCGTATTTATTTAAAACGTAAATGTGACTCGTGTAAGCACGATTTTTGCATGACGGTTTTTCGTATCAAGTAAACAGTGAGAAAGAGCTATGTAAATGATTGGCTGGGACAACGTTATTACTTGTTTACGCTTTTGTAATGTCCAGATGGATTGCAAAATCACACGTGTCCTTCATGCGTGTGTACATGTAATGACGCATTAGCTTGTTTTAAATGCTCAGTTACCTGTAAGAAATGTTTAGTCGTAGTCAGAGTCGTAATCGTAGTCAGTCGTGGTTCAGAGTCACATCATAACATCTTACAGAGTTTATAATACCTTAAGAAAGGTATTTCTGTGCTGGAAAGAGTTGCGCAGTCGTACGAGGAACAACATGTGTGTTGTTAGTGGTGGTAGCTGTATTTCATCTACTTTCTAAATAATTATTTTCCCTGGAGAACAACATTACTGGCTTTGGACAAAGACGTTTGATGAAATTACTTCTAAATCGGAACAGAACAATACAAATTGTGCTTTACAGTGAAAATTCTGGACATTTTGTGTTAACCTTCGTCTGACGTCATCATCCGCCATCTTGGAACGGAACTGAGATTCAGACTATATCAAATTAGAACTGTTTGTTCACAGGACTTATGTGTTTTCACAAATTTAGAACATATTTTTGGATCTTCTTCGTAAATTGTAAGTCTTGTTTCATCTATTTACCTTTTCACCGTGTTTTCTAGGAAAATAAATTATTTTTGTTAAAATTTACAAAGCTTGTTGTAGTCACTCTTTCTTTGTGTTACTTTGAACGAGCCGATACGTAACATAAAGAAATTGGGGGCTCGTCCAGGATTGATCTATGAAATTAGCTGATATATGAAATTGGCTAAAAATTGAAATTTAAATTCCCTAGTTCATTTTATTTGAAATTTTAGTGAAAACAACAGGCTTTCTTTCACGGTGTTAAAAATGGAGAGAATTCTTCTTCAATTTGAAACAGTTGTTAAGAATTCGAAATGTCCAAGGGAGAATTGGACTCAATTATTGCAGAGTGTACTTTGTGGCAAAGCCAAAGATATCTATATGTCCCTGTCAGTACAGCAAAGATCTGACTATGATATGGTTAAGGAATGCCTTTTGAAGGGTTATGTATTAGTCCCTGAGACTTGTCGGGAAAGGTTCAGAAACTATAAAAAAGAAACTAGACACACTTATGTTGAATTTGCTAGAGAAAAAGAACAGTTGTTCAAGAGATGGTGCTTGTCTGAGAAGATTGAACATGATTATGAAAGACTCGAACAACTGATATTGCTTGAAGAGTTCAAGAACTGTGTCCATAGTGACATTAAGAATCATCTTGAAGAGCATAAGTTTGAAACCTTGGAAGAAGCTGCTATTGCTGCTGATGAGTATTCCTTAACTCATAAAGTTCCTGCTGTAAGCAAACCTTTCACTCAGCAGTCTACTGATACAGTATGTATTAAGGTGTTTCAATCAAAAACGACTTTCAGTGAAACTCAATCTGGCACAGATTCTAAAAATCAAGCCTCTGAGAGACTTGATTCAAAATCCTTGTCTCTACCAATGTGTACCTATTGCCAAGAAAAAGGACATGTCATTTCTGATTGCTTCAGATTGAAATATAGGCATCAGAATCAAGATAGACCTATCCCAAATGCTCTTATTTCTAAGAGGTCAAGGTCACGGTCATGTATTGAAAACAATACATTTGTTGGGTTTGAAAAACCTCAGTCTGATTGTGTCTTGGAGAATTTTGAACCATTCATGTCGAAGGGTTCTATATCACTCTTGGGTGATTTGGCCAATCCTATCCCTATTAAAATTTTGAGGGATACAGGAGCTTCTCAGAGTCTTTAGTTTCAGGTATTTTGCCTTCTTCTGAGAAGACCTGTTCTAATGAGTGTTCTCATTCAGGGAGTAGAGTGCGGCTTTGTTAATGTTCCTCTCCATTCCATTAATTTGTCATCAGACTTAGTTTCAGGACCTGTGACAGTCGGTGTAGTGTCTACTTTACCCGTTGAGGGCATTCATTTGTTGCTAGGCAATGACTTAGCTGGAGACAAGGTTGTGGTTAATCCACTTGTAACTGACAAGCCTTCTTTGGATCAGAAAGTTGATCCTATTGAAAAAGAAATCCCTGATTTATTCACAGCTTGTGCAGTTACCAGAGCTATGGCAAAGAAAGCTCTTGAGAATGATTTTGATAAGGAATGTATTCCTTTAGCTGACACATGTATTGGTCAGGCTTTTGATGAGGTCACTTTCACTTCTAATTTGGATCAGTCAAAAGGTATTGATCATAGTGATCCTCTTTTGAATACTCATTCTCTTTTATCTGATCAGGGTGATAAACGACAATCACTAGTCGTCGAACAGGAGAAGGATCCTGAGATCTCCTGTTTGTTTCAGCGGGCCGTTATTGAAACTGAAGCAACTGAAGTACCTGTCTGTTACTTCATTAAAAATGGAGTTCTTATGAGAAAATGGAGACCTCCCGAAGCACCTGCTAGTGACGAATGGTCAGTAAAATATCAGATTGTAGTTCCGAAACCTTACAGACAGGAAATACTTAGTTTGGCCCATGAAACCCCTATGGCTGGTCATTTAGGGATAAATAAAACATATCACAAGATCTTGACTCACTTCTATTGGCCAAAAATCAAAAGTGATGTTTGCAAGTTTTGTAGATCTTGTCATACTTGTCAAATTGTAGGAAAACCAAATCAAAAGATACCTAAAGCTCATCTGCAACCAATTCCTGCATTTGACGAGCCAATCAGTACTAGAGTTATGGTAGATTGTGCTGATCCCTTACTAAAGACCAAGTTAGGTAACCAAAATTTGTTGATCATCAAGTGTGCATCAACAAGTTTTCCAGAGGTAATTCCTTTGCGGAATTTTGCTCAATTTGGCCTTCTCAAATTTGTTCAATCTGGTCAAAGGTCAGATTTCAAGTCTGGTATGTTCCAGCTTGTTACACTTGAATTTTGCATTCTGCAGTTCAAGTCAAAAGTGAAACTATGGTTTCACCAAACTTTACTAGAGAGAATTTTTGAGTCCTGTAATGAAGTCCATTCTCTCTTGCTCATTCTGCAGAATTTTCTTCAATTAAGATTTTATGGCCCTTATAAAGTAAAGAAGAAAATGAATGAGTTAAATTATATTTAGTACTCTGGTCTAAGTAAATTAATGGAGTACTATTATGTTAAAAGAAATAGCCAGGTAAATTGTGCAATTAATTTAGTTGTACCTGTCCCACCAGCTGAGGATTTGAATGAAGGAATTCAGTTGGATTCTACTGATCTTGGAACGACCAGTCTTCGGAATTAGGAAGTTATGGAAAATCTAGACCAGAAACTTTCTCATTTACAAAATCAAGAAAAAAGGTGAACTTAAACAATTATTATCTGAATATGAACACTTGTTTCCAGACGTGCCTACAAGGACAAACAAAATTTTTCACGACGTTGAAATAGTAGATTCGAAACCCATGAAACAACACCCATACAGAATGAATCCTTTTAAACAGGAATACATGAAAAAAGAGATTCAGTATTTACTGGAAAATGATTTTATAGAGCCCAGCAAGAGTGATTGGAGTTCACCGTGCATTCTTGTTCCGAAACCGGATAAAACTTTCCGAATGTGTACGGATTATAGGAAGGTGAACAGTGTGACAAAAACAGACTCATTTCTATTGCCAAGAATCGATGACTGTATCGACAAAATTGGAAATGCCAAATACGTCACTAAATTCGACCTTCTGAAGGGGTTTTGGCAAATTCCACTAACGGAAAGAGCAAAAGAAATTTCGGCATTTGTGACTCCAGATGGACTCTACCAGTATAAAGTAATGCCATTTGGGATGAAGTTTTCTCCAAGTACTTTTCAACGCCTTATGAATATGATTACTTCTGGTCTAGACAATTGTGATCCCTATATTGATGATGTCATCTACAACAACACCTGGAAAGAACATCTAGCCACAATTCGGAAGTTCTTCGACAGACTCACGGATGCAAATTTGACTATTAATTTATCTAAAAGTGAGTTCTGCCGTGCGTGTGTTACTTTTCTAGGACATATTGTGAGACATGGTCAAATTAAACCTATAGATGCTAAGGTCAAGGCTATTTCTGAATTTCCTGTGCCTGTCAGTAGAAAACAGCTCCAGATTTCAGTCAGCCATTCAAACTATCTGTGGATGCAAGTGATGTTGGGGTTGGAGCAGTTTTGATTCAAGATGACAAAAATGGTGTTGAACACCCAGTGTGTTATTTCTCTAAGAAATTAAATAAACACCAAAGGAACTGCTCCACAACCGAGAAGGAATGCTTAGCTTTAATACTGGCATTACAGCATTTTGAAGTTTATATCAGCTCAGCTCCTTCTCCGGTTGTTGTGTTTAGTGATCACAACCCCCTTACTTTCATCAGCAGAATGAAAAATAAAAATCAAAGACTATTGAGATGGAGTTTATTTTTGCAAGAGTACAATCTTGACATCAGGCACATTAAAGGAAAAGATAATTTAATTGCAGACGCACTTTCCCGTGTATAGAAATGTCAATTTCATATACACCTTTGTGTAAATTCATAAGAGTTCTTCTTATGTAAATTTTTTTTACCTCATGTATATTTTACATCTGGTGAAAAAGAAAGCTTTATTACATAAATCTTTCTTTTTTTCTTTATGGGGGAAAGTGTTACGACCCTGTAGTTAAATTACATATGTGTTAAAATTTAAATTCTTCTAATTCTTTGTTTCATTTTTATTTTATTTTTAAATAAATTATTTTTGTTAAAATTTACAAAGCTTGTTGTAGTCACTCTTTCTTTGTGTTACTTTGAACGAGCCGATACGTAACAGATGAAAATATGTGCAATATTCATGAGCTTGGCATTCAGACTTAATGTCTCCATTTGAGACATGGTTGAGTCAGTTAGATAGCATGCCCAGTCCACTTTCTCAAGCTTTTGTCTGTATGGACATGGCCACACAGGAGAGAAAACTGAACCTCATCTGGCCAGTGGCAAATGCACACAGAGTAACTACCTTGTGCTTCTGACAGCACAACCTCATACTGGTTATGAGGTTGTGCTGTAAGAAGCACAAGGTGGTTACTTTGTGCAGTATTTTTTTCACTTTTGCAGAATCCACCTGGGAAGAACTTTAAAGGTGAGACCAGTTAAGTGCAGAATCCCATAGGGATCTCTTTACATGTGTTTAACTAAGCTCTCCAATCGTGCTGAACTAAAATTAGGAGAATTTAATCCATTAGTTGAGCAATTATGCTCCTCCTGGATGACACAGGTGGAGGTGGGATACTCAGCATTTCCTCCTTCTCCTTACCTATTGTCCTAAATAGTGTGATCCGATAATTAATATGCTGGAGAAGCTAATTTTTTTTGTAATGTTTCTCCTATAATACTTAGCGGATCACATTACAAAATAATAATCCATGGGCCCTGGGTGGCAGGGTGGTCTAAGGCACTCACATTTTCAGATCACATACATCTCACCTCTGTCCACATCGATCAAAGTCTCAGGCTCAGCCAGTGTAGGTATGTGAGAAAGTTGGCTATTAGCTTCCTTTGGATTGGTGATTCTTCCAGGGATTTTTCTGGGTATTTCCTCCACTAGATATACTGAGCTCAATGTATTATACATACTAGGAAGCTGGCAAAGAGGAGAATGCCAATGCTTCATTTGTAACAAATCTAAATGTACCTAGTGAGACTCTTGACTCTAACTATTCAGTGGACTCTATTGTAAATGCAAATGTTAACGGATTTTCAGGGTCTGTATGTGACTGTGAAGATGCTAATATATATGAACATTTAAATATGGAAATAGGATGTTACAATGATAAAAATAGTATGGAGAAGTATGGAGACAATCTCAGTGAGTACTCCATTGCATGATGATATACATATAATTGATTTGAAACTAAATGCAAAAGGTTTTAACTTAGGTCATTTAGATGTACAAGGTATATTGGGAAAAACATACCAGATTAAGTTAATGTTGTCTTCCAGGGAAAATAATATACACGTATTAGGACTCACTGAAACTAAATTAAATGCTAACCACAATGATAATCTGTCAAGGCTACAATAAACCATTATGCAGGCACAGAGAGACAGCAGGGGGAGGTCTTGTTATATACATTAGGGAAGATGTAAATGCAGAAAGGTGTCTTGACTTGGAGTCACATGAAATTGAGAGTGTCTGGGTGGAAATTTCTTAAAATAATGCAAAATCATTCCTAGTTGGTTTCATTTATAGGCCACCTTCCACCAAAACAATTTGGAATGATAACTTTTTGAAATAAATGGAAGATGTTCTTGCTCAGGAGAAAGAAACATGTATACTTGGCAATATAAATAAGGACCTTCTCAATACTCAAATAAGGAACAACTGGATGGAATTTATTGAATCATTAGGCCTAGTCCAGCTGGTAAATGAGCCCACAAGGGTAACAGAAATATCAAGCACTCTTATTGATCACATTTATACCAACCTACCAGACAGTGTGGCTTGTGTTAATGTACAGAATGTTGGTTGTAGTGACCACTATCCAATGTTTTTGACAAGAAAGGTTAAATGCAAGAGAAATAAGAAAAATATACACAAAACTATCACTTACAGATCATTCAAACATTTTAACGAAGAACAATTTCTCAATGACCTATATAAAGTTCCATGGAATATGATCCAAAATTTGGATGACATAGATGAAGTTCTGAGGGTGTGGACTGACTTATTTATGGATGTAGTCTGTAAGCATGCACCACTGAAAGTACATCGAATAAAGAATGAAATCCAACCTAATTGGCTTACTACTGAAATCCTAGACTCTATGAAAACACTAGACCAATTCAAGGCTATGGGAAACCATGCACAATATAAAGTATGGAGAAATAAAATAACAAGTATGATTAAATAAGCTAAAAAAAACTTATTATCAATCATTGCTTGAAAAACAAGAAGAGCAACAAAAACTCCATTTGGAAAGTCTTCAATGAACTCACTGGAGGAACACACAAAGATTAGACAAATAAAATTCACTCACTTCTGGTAAATGACACCATAGTCACTGATGACACTGACATTGCAAATGTTTTCAATGATTTTTTCACCAACATTATGACAAAGTTAAAAGAACCAGTGATAGAAAACAACTTTAATGAACTGAAAAAGTTCTGCAGCAGCAAAATCTCTGAGGAGGTATGTTTCTCTATCCCACCAGTACAAAAAACTTTGTTAAAAAATGTCTCAGTGAATTTGATACGAAGAAAGCTACAGGACTTGATCAGATTGGTCCATGACTCATTAAATCTTCTGCCTCTGCTATTTTAGATAGCATAACATTCATAATCAGTTAAAGTATTGCAACCTCATCTGTCCCCAAAATATGGAAAACTGCAAAAGTAACTCCTATTCACAAATCTGGTTCTAAGAATGATGCTGATAACTACCAGCCAATCTCAATACTACCAAACTTGTCAAAATTGATTGAAAAACATGTCCATGACTCATTCATGTCATATTTAACCAAACACTTGCTGTTACACCCTAATCAATCAGGCTTTAGACAGAAACATTCATGTAAGACTGCCTTGATCTCCCTAACTGAAAAATGGCTTCAAGCACTTGACCAAGGTAGAATAATAGGATCTGTATTTATAGATTTCAGGAAAGCTTTTGACATGGTGGATCATGAAATCCTTTTGAAGAAACTGAAAATCTGCCAATGTGATGAAAGCACAGTTAGATGGTTTACTTCATACTTAAGTGAG
>JAECUM010053223.1:0-38259 GCA_016617855.1 Megalonaias nervosa
ATATATATATATATGTATTGGACTTGACCTTGTTAAATCAAGGACGTTCTAATTATAAATAAGGTGCTATCTTGTAACATTTGGAACCTTCCAGAATGAAATTTTCCACTAAGTATTAGTTATTTTTAGAAAACGATAATTTTGACCTGAGGTCAATAAAGAACTATATAATTTTGTTTGTCTAGACATTGATTATTCGTGCTCAAAGATCTGAGCAGAAACGGTAAAGACGCAAAATACAAAGTGAGAAAGTACAATTAATTTTTACCTTTACTTATTACATAGTTTAAGCCCCTAGATATAACACTAGTATGTTGTTTTGTAACACAATTGTATTTCTCTACAATTTCATCCTTTCGAAGGTAGTAACTAAATGTACGTTTTCTATTTATTTTCTGTTTTCTGTTTATTTATTCGTTGGTCTCACAAAAAAAGAGTATGAACTATTTCAAAATGTGTTAACTATGCAGAAACCTTGACGTATGAACATATGTAATATCAAAAAGACCGATAAAGCTAACTCAAAGAATTGGTCTTTTCTTCATTGAAAAGGAAAGTGTTTTTTTATTTTTTTTATAGGAAATGTCTAGGCTGTATAGTAAATGAGTTAAAGAAAGACATTACTGATGACATATGACACCTAAGTGCGACCCCAGATAAGGTCTCGCCAATATAAAGTTGTATTATAACTTTGCTTTAAATAAAGACATGACTATACATATTTTTTACATAGCTGAAAAAAAAAAAACATTCTAGTATCATCCGTCAAACACCATAAATCGACTGAATGATGCCCTAGAAAGCTGACCGTAACGACTGAATAATGCCCTAGAAAGCTGACCATAACGTTTGGTTAAACTCTCATATTAATTAAGGGTCTTTTGTACATAAAACGAAAAGCTTACAGTCTAATTTTGCAATGCTCTAATCAAAATCAAGCAGCATAGCAAAACTGTTTGAAATGCAATAATAACTCAATTTAATTTATTAGCAGGATTGTTAAGGTTAGAAAGATGAAAATTCAGTTTCCCTGACAATATCAAACAAAAGTTTCGTCCTTACCACTACTACTGACAACCCGCAATACTCTTTGGATATTTTCTCCACATCTGAACAACTGTTTGTATGAGCAATTGACTTTGTTAATACTATATATGATACATCATTCAACAACAATGAATAACTACTGAACAGAACCGTGAAAAGGACGTACTTATAGATATGTTGTCCTCTTTGTCTAACACATTCATCGCATTGAAATTGTTTCTCTGCATAGGCAATAGTGCTTATTGCAGATAAAATTCCGATATGTATATGCTATTCGTGAGTTATTGACAGACACATGCTGGATGCAATGATTTAAAGAATTAGTGAAGATTCTATAGTGATGCATGTGCACGCGCATGCGATTTTCCCAAGCCATCAATCAAAGCAGTTCCTCTGAGTAACTTTCCATGTCATAAGACATGCTCTCGTAATCTACCTAATGTTTTCATATAAATTGTGTTAAGAATTTTCGAGTGCAAGAAAAATAAACAACCCGAACTCCACTGTTCATCATCCCTACCATTTGACAATGACTAAGATGGACATACCATTCTCACTTACTGATCAGAGTAGTCACAGGGGACGATATTTGAAAAAAATATTACCCTATGCAATCAAGGAAAAGACTACTCTCTGGCTATCCTGAATTAGGTCGGTATTGGGATTAACGTGAAGTGTATGTCAAAAACTCCACGCCATTACTATTTGAAAATAAACGTAAATTTGATTTTCAAAACTACCTGCGGTTTAGCATATCGGGGGACGGTATGAGTGTCTATGAGAATTTAACATGGCGGATGGTAAGGATGGAAAGGAGAATTGAACATGGTGGATCACACTGAGTGCAAACACCGACACCTACATACTAACATACTTACTAACCATCGAGTACACCTACTGACCAAGACATAGTCTTACTAACTATCACCCACAGCTACTGACTGACATTTGTTTTTATTTACCTAAACCTACTAACGACCATCCACACTTACTGACCCATATACAATGTTATTGACAGTCGTCCATACCTTCTGAAAAAGACCAACACACAGATTAATTGACACTCATCCTCACTTGATGACCCATACAGTCTTTCTGATCATCTTGCACATATAGTGTACAATTCACAGTCTTACTTACCATCACCCAAACATACTGACCAGACCAACACACAGTCTTATTAACCATCACCTACATGTACTGACACATAGCCTTACTGACCATCACCGGTACCAACCACCCAGAACAATACAGTCGTTTTGAATATCATCCAAATACCTACTGACCCATTCACCGTCTTACTCACAGTCACCCACTCCTAGCGATCGGCATTCATACCTACTGAGCGATATTCACATCTACTTACCAATACCCACACTTTGTGACCATCTTCCACATTGACTGATCCACATAAACATTTACTCAAATGTGTAAGGATTGGACGTAAAGGCAGGGAATACAATAACCAGGAATAATTCTTAATGTCAGACAAAACACAACCTTATACAAATCAAGAATAGAGGAGGCTAGGAGTTATACAAGAGTCACTGACACATGCTTGTATGCTTTAGTTTTATATAGATCATATTACTAACCTGTTATACAATACCGTTACCCACACGCCAAAGGGAGTATTGATGAGGAAATATACAACCCCTCATACATACAAATCGCACTATCTACTACAATTTACACCAAGGGGTTGACATTGGAGAGGATACAAGACTCCACACAAATACAGACCCATAAACAGTGCAATCACATATATGCTATAGCACAAATCCAAGGACTGGTTACTACATAATGGTTCATGCACATATCTTATAGTTATATATAAAGCAATACCATTACCTCACCTTATGTAGGCGGGACAGCACATTTTCAAATATTGTACCGATGGTATAAATGCCTATAATCAAAAGAACCATTTCATTATAATATTAAAACAGCGTTACAATGAGCGTTTTAAATTTTATAAGGGTCAGCTCTTCCTATGGCCATGACGTTAGTATTTGTACCACTATCGGGACACGATGCGATGTGTGATTATTGAATATAATTATAACGCTAGAGTGAAAGATTTTGTGTTCCGATGTAGTTGTTTTGCGATATAGTTTTGATTAGATTTTCGAAATATAATTACTGCACCCTTTAGAAATTTAAGAAATAACAACGGCGATACCTTCACAATGTAAACAATTCCATTTTTTCTTTTGTACATTGGTGTTGCTGTTTATATTTGTGCAAGATTGTCTACGCAAACATAGTAGAAAATATTGTTACGTATAGGGCTTAGACTTAAGTAAGATGACAACGTAAAACGCAACAAGCATTCAAATTTCTAATATATAAATGTATTTCCCTAAAATAATAAATCAAACAAAATAATTAAACATAACTTAGTGGATGAATTACTATAATATCCTAAACTGTACTATCGAATTCATACGAATCTGGAAACTATCCAAAGGTATCCCGAATGAGAATATGATGAGTTTATCTGCTAACGTGCTAGGAGCACTGAAGAATGACAGTTCTAAATCCAAAAGTTTTTACTTTACGGCAATCTCGCAAATGTAGAATATCACTGATGTATTTGAAAGTTTTATAATAGAATTTTTTAAAAAATATTCAAGTATTTCGGTCAAGTACGCCACTGATTTAGTTTGAATGGAGGTCACGAAAATATTACGTGAAACTAGGAGTGCATTTGTGGCGTAGAGTTATCATGCACGCTCAAATTTTTGATTGGCTCAATAAAATGAGAAGGTCAGATTATGGCTGTTAAGTTATTTATAATATAACGATTTAAATTGTTCAAAAATCTGTTAGCGATTCAGATTGTGTTGATTATATATATCTATATTATTATTTAACAGTAATAATCTGACCTTCTCGTTTTATTAAGCCAATCAACAATTAGGGCGTACATGGTATCGCGACAAATCCACTCCCACTTTCAAGTAATATTTTCGTGACCTCCATTCAAACTAAATGCGTGGCGTACATGACCGAAATAGTTGTTGACTCGACCAAGGTAATCAGTCTCGATAATATTAAGAATTCTACACGTTTTGGACATAACTTTACTATAGCAAAGGTCAGCCACTGAATAAAAGAATTTTAAATATATGTCACAAACCCAAACGACTCAAATAAACTATGTTATAATTTAATGGATGATACGTGCATCCGCAACATTATTCATTCGAGAGAACGCGTAGCAGTTATGCGAGCTTTACACTATATAAATCTACTGCCTGTTCTTCTTTTGGGTAGCTAATGCCTCCATCTTCCACAGCTTCTGTAAATAATTTTCCTGAAGTCTGGACATCTGTCTGACTTAACGTCTTAATAAGAAATATAACACTAAATACCACTTTTCTTTGAAATCTAGAAGTCCTTGATAAATCATGCTCCGGAAACAAATGTCAGGAGAATGGGCAGTCATGCATTAGAACCAAAGTAAATTAAATTGCGTAATGCAGAAAATAAATACTCGTATCAGTATCCTCAATATAAAAATTCAAAACCAAATTTGGTTGAAATTCCTAGAAATCTTGGTATTGTTAGAGTGAGAAAAGCATTGTTATCCAGAGCCGATAAGTACTGAAATTGATGTTAGTTTTGCTCCAATAGCACGTTCGCAAGGGAAAGTATACGAATATAAAAATGAAAACCACATTTGGTTGTTAGGCGGCAGAAACTATATGATCTCATACATTTTTTTATTTTGTGTTAAACATTACAAGTAGGAAATAAATGGACTGTGCTTAATAAACTTTATACAAAATCAATTGTATTGAACATATTGTACCATCACGTTTTAAACAAATTTAAAGATTAACATTAAAATGAACCTTTGTTCACATACTGTTCTGAGCATTTTCGCAAGTGAATGTAAATAATACAGTTGGAAATAGGGATGAAATACAGATCGATGATTTGACCATGAGCACTTGTAGCGTTTGTCTTACAACTATTGATTTAAATTTGTGATCCTCATTGGGAATGGAAAATTCCTTATTCAGAATTTGGGAAGCAGAATCGTGCAATTGCCCTGAAAGTCGTTTGTATTCTTCTTTAAACTAATGGTTTCCTGACATGAATCCCTTTAGATCCATTTGGTTATACATAAGCCTCATCTGTACCTTTTTATTATGGGGCAACATTTCGCCAAATCACTGTATAGCTACTAAAGATTGTGCTACAACCAAGCTGTTGTCCATCTTTTGCGAGCCTTCGCGAGCAAACGCTGGACATAATTGAACGAGTTTCATAAATTCATTGTGTTATGTATATTTAATTTGCATTATTTGTTAGTTTATTTTATTATTTCATTATATGCTACTGTAAAGAGTAACATTGTATATTGGACTTAACCTCTTCCACAATAAAGTTTATTTTCTACTGAATTATTGAGTTTTATATATTTTTAATAATATTTCTGCAAACAACTATTACATAGATACAAAATTCTCTATGCGTATGGGTTTATTATTAAGATCATATTGATAGAAGTAAATATGTTTATTTGGGTCTGGGTCTAGGTCATTTGGATGCCACTACAATTTACCTGGTTTACCTTACGTTGGTCCAATTGTCCAGGATATATGTCATAATTTTAGTAACAGACGTTCTAATAATGACTTATATTTTGTTTTGTAAACATGGAGAACATTCTGTAGGTTATTTTCCATTAGGTACTGCTTTTGTTGTTATTTTAGGAAATGTTAATTGTGACCTGAAGTCACGTAGAGGAATATATAATCTTGAAACTGGAAAGATTATTCATTCGTACTTATGATCTAACACAATCACTTTGTATTATTGTTGTGTTCTGTGTTCATATGGGATGGAATTTATTTCTTCAAATTATTTAAATCAGTGAACATTTTCTCTGGAAATAGAGAGTACTCATAAAAATAATATTCTTGGACAGAGACATTCACTGGAAGTTACAGTGAATTCAAACCTGGAATTATATTACCGTGTATAAACTATTATAGGAAAATAAATTATTTGCTGAATTTTACAAAGCGTTTTGCTTTTCAATACTTTCTGTTACTTGTTTTAAGAGCATAGACTCGTAAGAGAAAAATGGGCGCTCGTCAGGAATATTCAAATTTCTCTGAAGTATTTCAGAAAACTTTTGTTTTCTTAATTTTAAATTCACCTTGTGTTGTAATTTCCTAAGTCCCAGGTATTATTTCACATTTTATAAATTTTTGTTTGGTGAAACCAACAATTACAACATTACAATACCATCTAAAGTGGAGATCCTTATTTCAAGTCGTGCACAGGAACAGCTAGACTCCTTGACAAAGAATGAATTGCTACAGCTTGCCAGATAATATGATCTTTTTGGAGCAAATGTTTCTTTAACGAAGCAAGAAATACAAATTATTTTGGTCCACTACCTGATGGAAAAGAATGTTTTGGATGAAAGTGTTTTGGATTTGACTAGTGAGTCACAATCCGTCTCTAACTTAAAAGTTCTGGAATTTTAAATTAAAATACAAGAATGAAATTGAGTTTAGAAAACTTCAGCTTCAGAAAGAAGAAGGACAAATACAGTTACAAAATGAAGAAAGACAAGTGCAGTTACAAAAAGAAAAAAGACTAATGCACATGCAAACAGAAGAAAAACAATGTAGTGACAAAAAGAAGAGAGGCAAATACAAATGCATTTGGAGAAAGAGGAAAAAGAGAAGCAAATGCAGTTGCAAATTAAGAGAGAAATAAAAAAGGAATAAAGGAAATTTCAATTCAGATTAAAAGAATTAAAGTTGCCAAGTAAACTGCAAGACCCCACATTACATACAAATTCAAGTTTTAATGTTACTAAGAATATCAGGTTAGTGCCATCTTTTAGAGAAAAGGAAGTAGATAACTTGCTGCCTCATTTACAAAAAAATGCTGAACATTTTGAATGGCCAAGAGAGGAATGTGTTTTATTATTACAAAGTGAACTTTTTGGCAAAGCTCGTGACATCTACGCATGTTTGTCAGTACCACAAAGTGCTGATTATGATCTGGTTAAGGAATGAAGGGTTATGAGCTGATACGAGAGGCTTAATGACAAACGTTCAGGAACTATAAAATAAAAAAAAAAGGAAACGTGACAAACACATGTCGAATTTGCAAGAGAAAAAGAACCGTCATTTGATAGGTGGTGTTTAGCCAAGATTACAGAAATCTCCGACAAACTTATACTAGTTGAAGAGTTCAAAAATTGCTCCCATAGTGACGTTGAGACTTAACTTGATCACCAAAGGTCGAAATTTTAGAAAATGCTGCTCGTACAGCTGACGAGTATTCCTTAGCTCATAAAGTTTCTTTTGCCGGTAAGTCTTCCATTCAGCAGTGTTCTAGTACAAAACTATTCCAATTCAATACGTGTACTTCCAAATTTCTGATAAGACTGGTCAGAAGTCCATTTCCCTTCCTACGTGTACCTATTGCAAGAAGAAAGGGTACATTATTTCTGATTGCAACAAACTGAAAAATAAGCAACAACATCAAGACAGACCTATTCCAAATGCTCTTATTTATTGGAGGTCACGGCCACGGTCACGTATTGAAGCAGCACATGGGTCAAGAAAACCCCAGTCTAATTTTATTATGGAGAATTATGAACCAGTCATGTCGAAGAGTTCTATATCACTCAATGGTGATTCGGCCAATAATACCCTCTCCATTGTTTAAATTTTGTCATCAGAATTAATCTAAGGACGCGTGACAGTCGGTAATGTCGCCTTTGCCCATCGAGGTATTTATTTTTACTAGGCAATGACCTAGCTGGAGATAAGTTTGTGGTGATTCCACTTGTAAATGACAAGCCTTGGTTGGATTAGAAAGTCGATCCTAGTGAAAAAGAACTCTGTGGTATATTTTCAGCATCTGCAGTTACCTGAGCTATGGCAAAGAAAGCTCTTGAGTATGATGTTGATCTGGTAAATATTCCTTTAGCTGACACATGTTTTGGTCAGGCATTTGATGCGGTCACGTTTACTCATCATTTGGATAAATCAAAAGGTATTGATCACATTGATCATCTTTTAATTACTAATTATTTTTATTCTAATCCGGGTGACAAACTACAATCACTTGTCGTCGAACAGAAAAGTGATCAATGGATCTCCTGTTTGTTTCAGAGGGCCCGCAATTTAACTGAAACCACATAATTACCTGTGTGTTATTTTGTTAAAAATGGGACCCTAATGAGAAAATGGCGACCACCTAAGATACCTGCTGGTAACGAGTAGTCGGTGAAATATCAAATTGTAGTTCCAAGCGCATAGAGAAGAGACGGGATATTCTTAGTTTGGGCCATGACATTCCTTTGGCTGGTAATTTAGGGATCAGCAAGATGTATCACAAAATCTTGAATCACTTTTATTGGCCAAAAATTAAAAGTGATGCTTGTTTCTTCAAATTATTTAATTCAGTGGTTATTTTTTCCAGAAACGCAGACTGCTCATAAAGATGGTAATAGTTTTGGGTTAATCCTATTGCCAATTTGGTGCATGAATCCTGTGTAATTTGAGTCCTAGACTGTAGTTGTGATTTTTTCTACTTTATATAGTTTGAGAATTGGCGTACCACATGTATCTCCAATCCTAAAGGAATAAAATGATCTGGTTAGGTAAAAAGGAACAATGTATTTTATCATCCTAGT
Organism: Megalonaias nervosa; assembly: GCA_016617855.1. Classification (NCBI taxonomy): domain Eukaryota; kingdom Metazoa; phylum Mollusca; class Bivalvia; order Unionida; family Unionidae; genus Megalonaias; species Megalonaias nervosa. Next base: position 8,729 of record JAECUM010053223.1, read on the forward strand.
TAGAATTATTAGGTTTGGCTTCTGAACTAACGAAACAAATAACAGGAGAACAAGAACTAATGGAAACAATAGAAGAAGCACAGGGAACAACAATGTCCCTAATCGTGACATGGAACGTGCATCCAACTCATACGAGAGAAGAAAACGCAGTAACCACAGCGGGACGAGCAACACCGCAGAAGAATACTTATGAAACAGTCGTTGCAACACTTACAGACGTAACACCAAAAGAAAATACATCACCTGCACGAGAAAGAATAGCAAAACCGACACCATCAAAATCCAATCGAGTTATAACAAGACAATCTGATGTCATCGAAAAAAACTAAAAAATATATGGAGATAACACATTCAGGATCTGCAGCAATAACATGAGCGTAAGAACCAACGGAACAGACTGCAAAAATAGCAACAACGAGAATGAATGAGGATACACGCAACAATGAGCTGAAACAGCAACAAGGACTCAACCAAACCAACACACGTCAACGGATCCACGACAGACAAGAACCAGGTCCGTCTAAATCAACGATAGAAAAGGAGTGAGAGGAAATTGACCAAGCTTTAGATAATCCTTACTGGAAATCCAAAGAATCGTCAGAAAAAAGAAAACATCTACAAAACCAATCAAAAGATAAGGTAAGAAACAAATCAAGAGAAATAAAAATCAAATCATCAACAAGAGGATCAAAAGAAATAAACCAGACTAAATTTCAGAAAAATAAGAATGTAAGAATATATACAGCACCAATAACATCAACATAGTCACTTGAACATAGGAAGACAGTACAGGAACAACAAAAAGAGAAAAACAGGAAACAGAACACAATTGAAGAGAGATACCCAACTAACAACTCCAATCACTAGATTGAGCTAACAATGTTCATAAATAGCAACATCCCAAAACTGAATAAAATAAGTAACAGAAGCACGTCGTCAATTTCGACAAATAAAAACGGAGTAGAATTGAGTATTATTATGCCAAACTATTAATAGACAAACTATTTAATAATCTGGTGCAGTACCACACAACAATTATTCAAAGTCACAGAAATAGATATGATCCGGGAATACAGGTTAAAAATTCCGCAAGAGAGGAAACACACTGGAAAGTTCGAAAATAGAAACAACAGAACCAATCCAAAATTAAGACCAAGCGATAGGTCAAGAATCCAGGAAGAAAATTGGATAATCAAATACTGAAACATAAAGGGATACCACAAGAACAAATGCAACTGGGAAACAGAAAATGAGCTCATCTACTACGACGCCAACATCAAAAGAGTAATCAAACTCAAGAGCGTACGAGCGTTCGAGACATCCACAGTTCTAACTGAATTTAAAGAACCACTACCTCAATTACAACAATATCAAAACCAGGCGAGATGTTGCGATACTCGTAAAGGATGGGACCATTACAACTCAAAATGTATGACATAAGACAAGATTCTAAAAATGCGGTGCCCAACACAGCAGGTAACTGTAAATACCAAGATCAAAGATGCGCCAGTTGTAAAGAGGAACATCACTCCAAATAGAGATGTATATGCGCAACCAGAGAGAACGAGATCATTACGTTAATGAACCAGATGAAAATAACCTATAACAAGTCAAAGGAAACCATTAACAAAAGCAACAGGAAGTACCAGCACAAACAAGAAAAGCCATCCAAAACCAAGGAAGAATCAGAGGAACATAGAACACCGTAAGTGACACAAGTACAAGACGGAAAACACGACCATACCATAATCAAGCCGAGACGAAAAGAATCTTCCAATAAGCAGTCACGACAGGAGAAATAAAGCAACGGAGGGAAGAGTCAGAAGGAAAAACTCCAAATGGAATCAGGACATAGCAGCAGTAAATGCCAAAACAATAGAGTGAAACAACTGAAATTGTAAACAGAATCTGCGATAGTAACATGGACTATCGTATCGAACAACCTATGGACAATATTCACTTGGTAGCCATCCTACAATACATTAATGAATTAATCTCGGTAATACCGAAAATAACAGATAGCAATCAAGTCCTGACACATCAGTTTTTCCTACTACTAACAAATCTGCTGGAAAACTTCTATATAAGCAACGAACCTAATGAAAGCCAACCATCACAAATAAACAACTTATGCAAAAGGCGACGCCAAAAACAAGCAATCGATTGTAATATTACATTGGAACTGTCGAGGCTTAATTAAGAACCACCCTGAACCAATTATAGCACTACACCGAAAAACAAAGAAGACTGGGAAAAAGAAAAAGCAAGTAAGGATAAAACAGTCCGTGTGTCACCAAATTTCAGGAGCGGTCGCCAATAAGGAAAAAGCAAACCTACTTGCTAAACATTTCGCAGGGATCAGCAGCAATAGGAACCATACTGCTCAGTTTCACAATTATCGGGCTACCATTGAGACCAAGTACCCTCACTTGTTCACAACCAAGCAATCGATAGTAACGGCTCACAACTAACCGACAGTTTTTCAATATACGAATGGAGTAAAGCAATTAACAGCAAGGAAACAACCTCTCCCGGAGCAGACCAAATGGGATATGAAATGTACAAAAACTTGCCAGAGAATATAGAGGCTATATGTTAAACGTAATTAACCTCATTTAGAACACTGGAAACATTCAATTAAAATGGAAGAAGGCAATAGTGATATCAATCCGAAACAGGGAAAAGATCCAACAAATCTAATTCCTACAGATCCATCTCCCTAACATGCAACATCTGCAAGATGATGGAATTATGATAGATAATAGATTCAAGTACAACTCCGAACGAAACAATCTAATCTCACAAAATCAAAGCGGTTTTAAAAACAAGAGATAAACAATGGATCAACTAATGCGGCTGGAATCCAGCTTTAAACTAGCATTCCACTTCAGATGCGAGCGTGATCGACATTTGATTGTAATTTTCCTGGACTTAGAAAAAGCACTTGGAGCAATGGCCTTATCATAAAACTGAACCAATATGGAATTGCAAGCTGGATGCACCTCTTGATCTCAAATGTTAACATGGAGACAAATTAAGTATAGAAAAGGGACCAATATTCAAATATTTACGGCCTAGACAATGGCACCCCATAGAAATATCGAAACCACTTGAAATATTAACGGATAACAAGATAATACTAGAAAACAAATATGTAAACAAATCATACTTACTTTGAGTGACGATTATTGATGTCAACTAGAATAGTTACTATTTCGCCGCCTCATCAAGGTCAGCCACTTGTAACATTGCTGCCAATTTTCCCCAGCGTCCAGTGCCGTGAAGTCACCCATGTTAAATTCACGTTTGACCCCTAAGCGCCATTCCATTGTTAATTTCTCGTTTGATCCCTAAGTGCAATTCACATTTTAATTTCTTGTTTGACCTCCAGGTGCCATTTTGACTCTTTTGTGCCACATACTACTGCGCAGGATTGAATTTACGTGTAACTACGGAACAATACATGAAAACAGATTGGACAAGTACTTTTTGTCGGAAGTGGGATCTAAATACATTCAGCCATGCCAACTACTATAAACAAACGTATCACACCACGATGTTATTTTAAGAATGAAACAAAGGATAAAATGGAGGAACGGGTATTGTAAAATGAACAGCTCTGTACTGGAATAGGAAGATTATACAATGAGAGTAAGTGAAATGCTAAATGACCTTACTGAAAAAAGGGAAACAAAAAAGTAAATGATTGGAACAACATGAAAAAGGAGATTAGAAAGCCAAGTACAAAATACAATAAGATCTAAGAACTAGAGGGAATGGGAGCATAGAAAAAGTGTAAATAAATACTCAATAACTATAAATCAAGCAATAAAGAAAAACGAAATGCTAGCGAACAGTTAACGAATATGCTAAAATATCAATCCAAGGGAAAATGGTAAGAGCATCACAATTTTCAGCATTACAAAACTGTAAAAGGAATAAACAGAAGACTGAATCTGAAAAGGGGGAGGGAAAAACGTTGGCGTTCATTTACACTCTTAAATACAGGCTACAATATATTAAGTAAGACAATAACCAATAATATTAATCTATGCATGAGGAAATTATTTAATATCAACCAGAGCTGTTCTGAGGGAGGAAGGAATATACTAAATAGCACAAATACGATAGAGAGGGTATTATACAGTACCTGGAAGAAAAAATGAACCATGGAAAAACAGAAGTTCTACTAATTGGAAGCTGGATAGGGAATCACCCTGGACTACCTCCTGACATAATTAAAGAAAAATGTGTAGCGTTGGGGATAACATATGGGAAAGAATCTACTACAAATACAACTACTAAACAAAATTTGAAAGCACGTGAAATAAAGAAATACTCACGAATAAAACTAATGGATAGTGTCCAAGCTGCAAAGACATATATGTAATCCAATATGGTACATACACAAAACTATAGAATTCGCAAATGCAATATTAAATGCACTAGATAGGGATATAATACATTTTATGAGGGAAATATGCATTGTCTTTAGAGGTAGTATTTATCCAAAACAAAAGATAATGGAGAATTTCCGCAAGCTCAAAACATTCAAACAGCTAACACCCATAATAGAGTAAGAACTATACCAAAACAAAAAAGATTATACATGGACCTCTTTATCTCTCCCCATGATATGGATAGATGTCAAAACTATTTATGATATGATAAATAAAGGGGAAAAACAGACTGATACAACGAGGTAGAAACAAATTTTATACTCGATTTCAAGATGTTAGAAAAGGAAAGGCGAGAAATTAAGAATATGATAACGAACAAATATGTCACATTTCACGAAAAACAAATGTTGTGCACCAACAGTATCACTGATAAAGAAACATACACAGAACTAGTAAAATACACAACCAACTCAAGAAAAGTATGAGGAAATAAATCATACAGAAAACTTACTAGAACGGCGTGGAATTGGATGAACACAAATAGCTACCAAATATAGGACTAATATAATGACTCATTCTGCCAGCAGGGGGAGGGGCCTGATTGGGGTAGTGCAAGAGCGGAAGGTCCGCCAGCTGGGAGAGACGCGCCGAACAACGGCCGACCTTGTCCATCCAAACAGAACATCGAGAGATAGGATCACTTCAAACAAATAACAACTAGCATACATGGTGTACTGGCTGAAACTAATATAATTAAATAATATTTTAGAGATAAAAACACACAAAAACCCACAGGGATACTAGAGTTGTGTCCCGCAATGTAAGGAACAAAGACGGTTTGACACCAATGCTATCAGGCTTATGCGAGGTAGTACGAGTCACGTAGGAGTTTCCGAAAATGAGAGCACAATATAAATAACTTTACACAACAAAAACACAAGGGGAACAACTACACAAGACTAACAACAGCAAATGCACCTAGATAAACTTGCGTAACATGCAGGCTTACAGCACAATCACGATTGTTGATTTTCTTGCTTCTATTTTTTGGTTCATATTTTCTTTTTCTTTCATTATTTATAAACTACCTCTAGATAAAGACATGACATAACATTTATGACAACAGAGATGGAGGAAGAGAAGGGAAGTTTCCGAGATGGAGAGGGAAGGAAAATCATCCTAACGATGGGGGTGGTAGCCAAACGGCGTCCCTACCTTGATCAAAGGCCAAATGGAGCAGGCACGAATTCATCCATTTATTTATAAGTTACAGACATGTTACTTAGCAAATAAGTACAACAGACAAAAAGATTTGATCCATCACAGTCAGTCCAAATAAATACACAGTATATAGCATCAACACAGCAATATGGCATACATATATAACATACAAAGGACATAAATTGATCCTTGGCAATGATCTCTAGAAGGAACAGACTCAAGGTGTAATACTGTAAGGAATGTAGCACAGGCTATAACTCTTAGGCCAGGGGGCGGAAAGAATAGGGCCCTGAGAAGAAACCTGATCAAGTACGCTTTCATAAAAAATAAATAAACGAGCCCTAATCAAAATTTAATGCCATTTTTACAAAGTTCTTGTTTATGTACTTATATACACAAAACAACAGACTATGTGGGAGAACAAGAACATATAATAGCCATTTCTATTTTTTTGGGAACTAAAGGCGGTCACCTTGAAGTACAACAGATAATAATAGCTGAGAACAGAGAGGAGTCCATGAAAAAAAAGATACAAGGTCTTTATAAATGACTAGGATAACCAGTGAGGAAAACCGGGGAAATTATTTGTCTTTAAAGATCTAACTCAAAATAGGAAATTTTAGAGCGCCACATTTACTGAAAGTACATAAGAAGAATCATGTAAGTCCATTTTTTAGACATTACTCAGTAGCACATCATTTATTTTCGACTACATGGGCCATTGTGCCAGTTCCTTACTTGCCGATTGGAGAGTGCACTCGTTCGAGTATCCAAAGTCAACCGACAAACATGTAATTCGCAGTGAGCAAAGTGCCTTGTTAAAACATGATCAGAAACAGAAAGTATACATGTTTGATCTGCTGCACTGTTTGACGATTCACACCGGAGTATATATATATATACATATATATATATATATATATATATATATATATATATATATATATATATATATATATATATATATATATATATATATATATATATATAAAATCCTATCTGATTCGGCGTAAGCACTATGGGATACTGACTCACGAGTTTCGGTTTCGTTTCCAGTTGTTCATATCATTTATTCTAATCACACTATTTGTATTGTTCGCAACACGATTAAATCAAAATAATGATGATAACAAACCTACACACTGTTTCGTGTTAGCTTACTAACTCTTAACTTCCTCACATGTAAGAATTTATGAAATGGAGATCACGTTGTTTGTTATATTTAAACATTAGCTATCGCTGATTCATATTTACACAGCCTTATTTGATAATTTGTACTTTCAACTTCCTTATAAGTCAATGAAGATTGTTAATACAGCGCATAGTAAGGGCTAATAATCTCAACTTCTCAACACAGCAATATAAAATACAAACACTTGCACTGTCGCTGATAATTGGTGAAAAAAGGTCAATAATACGGAAATGCATTGTAAGACAAGAAAGAAAAATAACAGATCTTACTATAAGGCTTAAATCCACGATCATCAAAATTGTAGCGAAGCTAACGAAACGAAATCACCTTAACAATTAATAAACTAAATACGTAGCAGGGATATAACAGTTTACGTGTTGTATATGTGATGACTAAGCACGTACCGGAGATATAACAGCTTCGGTGTAGTATATGTGGTAACTAAATACGTAACAGGGATATAACAGCTTCGGTGTAGTATATGTAATAACCAAACACGTACCAGATATATAACAGCTTCCGTTTTGTATATGTGGTAACTAAAATACGTACCAGCGTTATAACAGCTTCGGTATTGTATATGAGGTAAACTAAATACGCACCAGAGATATAACAGCCTCGGTGTTCTATATGTGGTAACTAAACACCTACCAGAGACATAACAGCTTCGGTGTTGTATATGTGGCAGCTAACAACGTACCAGAGATATAACAGTTTTGGAGTATTAAATGTGGTAACTAAATACGTACCAGAGATATAAGAGCATCGGTGTTGTATATGTGGCAACTAAATACCAGAGGTATATCAGCTTCGGTGTTGTATATGTGGTAAGTAAAATACGTACCAGCCATTTAACAGCTTTGGTGTTGTATATGTGGTAACGAAATACGTACCAGAGATATAACAGCTTCGGTGTTGTATATGTGGTAACTAAATATGTACCAGGGATATAACACCTTCTGTGTTGTATATGTGGTAACTAAATACGTACCGGAGATATAACAGCTTCGGTGTTGTATGTTTGGTAACTAAATACGTACCGGAGATATAACAGCTTCGGTGTTGTATATTTGGTAACTAAATACGTACCAGAGATATAATAGCTTTGGTGTTGTATATGTGGTAACTAAATACGTACCAGAGATAAAATAGCTTCGGTGTTATATATGTGATAACTAAATACATACCAGAGATATAACAGTTTTAGTGTTGTATATGTGGTAACTTAATACGTACCAGGGATATAACAGCTTTGATAGTAGTAAAGGGAGATGATATACGGACAATGGACAAATACATTACGGGAGTAGTAGACTAAGAGGCAGATCCTAAACCAAACCTTAGATTTATTTCATATTAAACAATGAAATATTATATCTAATGTATCATTATAATTCAATAAGACATGTTGGATTTGATCTAAGAAACAGATTTTGTAAGGGATTTGATTCAATAAAATCAGCCTCATGCTATACTGGCATAAAACCTAAAATAATAAGCGACTGTATTAAAAAAGTTGGATATCATATGGGTCAGTATGGTTATTCGCAACTGAAAATGACGAACGAATAAGAGGTTGGTCAGATGATTTAATGACATGTATTGACAATATGGTTGATATTTTATTTGATAATGATATTTCTAAAGCTAAAGGTCCAAAATAAACATCTACGGTTGTAACCATGTTTTATGATAATCTTTTCCGTACCTGCTGACTCTCATTGGTAAGATATCTGTTAACATACTGTCAATGATACGAAACTCGCATATTAAATCATCCATATCATATTTTACACCTCGCAAATAAGATCGTATTTAATCAAGTAATTTTTTGTAAGTGAAACTTGCTGTTTTACAAGAATTCTTTTTTGGTTTCAAGTTTAGGTTCAATTTTTTTTACAAGTGTTGAAAGAGAGACACCGACACCAGATATTATTAACAAAAACGGATTTAATAATGCTCCACTTGAGATTATACCAGAGCTGGTCATTAACAATGGGAAATATAATATTACTCGAAGTATTCTACGGTAGTATTTATAACATTCTTTTACACACCAAAGGTTTTTATGATAAAATTTATGATATTGTACTAGTGCGTCAACATCTTGTTTTGGAATTTCTTCTGAAATGTGGTTGAAATCGATGATATCATTTTCATTATACAATATTTTATACAAAGGCAAAAGTTCTGGCACCAGCAATCGAATCAAGAAACTCACGGAAAATATCATTTCTAGGATCAGCTATAAAAATTCTGTATTTGTCATAAACATCTGACGAAGTATCCTTATATCGTTCATCTGTTAGTACCTCATTTTTCTTTAACCAAGCGTATGAGTCAAAAGTAGTTCCTACTTTACGTTCATACAAATCTGTTTCATTTACTAAATTACTGTAATCGCTTTCTGTTTGATCAATATACCCTAATACCAAGCTTACTTGATCTAACGTGTAATTTTTTAAAACAAGATGTTGTCTGATAATTACATATGCGGCCACAAAATTTGCTAGCATTAATTTTTTGAGCGATTATAATTCAATTGTTATCAGACCAATAGCAGAAGCTACTTGTAACATTAGTTTTTCATATGGTTTTGAAAGTATTTTCTCGACTTCATTGTAATAATTTCATAATAACAATTGTTTAGAGCGCTGGATTGATGGAAATGAAATATCATCTTCTTCATCTATATCAAAATATGAATCAGTCTTTGCTACTAAATCTGTTTGGCTGACTTTATCTAAAAACGTTTCTTGCTCAATATCATTAAGATCACTAATTTCATCGTCAAAATTTTTGATTATATTTATAGATCTGTCAATAATAATCGGATTAAATTCTGGTCTTTTACGTATCATTGGCAAAATTGCATTTGAGTATGCCTCAAAAATTAACTCAGTGTCTGGTGTCATAGTATCGATTTTAATTAGGGTTTCTTTGTCGTGGTAGTACATACCGAGATACGTAAAAATTTCTCGTTTTATGAAACTATTGTATAACTTTTTGTTTCTTTTTATTCTTATTATTTTAGATTCCATAAATCTTTTGAGACCATCATGACTATCTTCTACAAATTTTTTATATTTTCTCTTTCACCGTAAGCTCGTTGTTTTATTAAGTTCGATTTTATTATCAAATCCAAATTTCCAGGATCAAGCTCGAGCAATATTTTTTAAAATATAATTTCAACTTGTTTAAGTTCTTCTAGACAATCATCAGGATAACAGTATCTACTTATCACTTCAAAATTTTCTATTCCTTCTTTTAGCTGTGGTCCCCGCATATACATAACACGAACAAAATTTTTTTCTTCCTCTGACAATGGAGAATTTATCATTGGAATTGAATAATTTTTTCTGTTATTTATCGCACGTGCCGCTAGTGAATCATCTCCAACCTTTTTGGTGGGGTTAAAAATATTATCATAAAATTCTGTCGCAAGGTCTGTAAACCATTGTGTTGTCATTATTTTATAGCATTAGATTAAATTTGTTCACAATGATCACATCTGATCATCAAGTGTGTATATTTGAAATGATGTTAGTCCTGGGAATGGATGTTCAGCAGCAAAAAACATTAACTCGAAAATATAAGTACTTGTTGACAATATTTTCTGTCGGGATTATAAAATATTGTGTTTTGTAATATACGTATTTACTGCACTATATAATGTTGTCCAGTCGATATCATTGTTTGATCCTTCCAACTGCCAATTATAAATTCGACCAACACTAGAGTTTAAAAGGCCTCGCAAATGAAATTGCCAACTGCAACTGCAGTAGGACATTTAATTTGAATCCAAAAATGTTCAACTTCTCCGTTGGTCGTCCACTCATGTCTATCAGAGAAAGCGTAATAAGGATAATTTTCAGGATAATATGCTGATGCACTTACCTCAAACCCGGCTCGGTTATCACTTTCTCTGTAAAGTGTTGGAATATATCCAACATTTTTTTTAGTTCGTTTTATACCACTAGACAGACTATCAACATACGCTTTATTTGTCAGATCATTATAGTTAACTGGAACATATGTCGTAGTTATTTTTTTGTCTCTCATGTTTATGTTGCGTGTCACTGGTCCACCAGATTTCTTAAAAGATGGGGTAAGTTCTTCCTTTAACTGAGCATAACTAAAAGCATCAGCATCGGCTTGTGGTGAGGTTGTTGGCAGTCCAGTTATTTTTGAGTAAATTCTCATCGCAAGGTTACCTGTCATTGTGACACCGGTTTTGTTAAGTTTATTGTCATCAACAGATTTTAGTTGTGTATAACTTACAGCTTGTGTTTGATTTAAGTTTTCTGGTGGATATGCAGTCTCTAAATTTATAATTGTTTTTACTCGACATGTTAATATTACCTATAACCATTCCGCCGATTTTATCAAGTTTGTTATCATCCACATACCTCAACTGTGAATAACTTACCGCTTGTGTATGATTTAAGTTTGCTGGTGGATACCTGGTCTCCAAATTTATAAAAAAAATTTCCTGACATATCTAAGTTTCCGCTTAAAGTTCCGCCGATTTTATCAAGCTTATTATCATCAACATACTTCAACTGTAAATAACTTACCGCTTGAGTTTGATTTAAGTTTGCTGGTGGATATCCAGTCTCTAAATTTATAATTTTTTTTCCCTGACATATCTAAGTTGCCGCTTAAAGTTCCGCCAGATTTATCTAGTTTATTACCGTCGACGGATTTTAGTTGTGCATAACTAACAGCTTGTGTATTAACAACATTTATTGGCGGGTAATCTGTTTCTAAATCTATTACTCGCTGATTTGACATGGACAGGTTTCCTGTCATTTTATCACCAGTTTTTTTTTTTTTTTTAAATATCCGGATAAATCAACGGCTCCGTTTGTTATTGTACTTACAGCCGATGAATCTCCTAATGTTGTTCCAAATTTTGTGTAATAGCTCATTATTTATTTAATATAACATAAAATTGTTAACATTAGTTAGTTTAATATAACATAAAATATATAACAAACAATGGCAAAGTTAACGACAACGTCGTCATCGATACTAAATTTTGATACAGAGCGGTTGGTGAAACATAAACATAATAATGAACTTCCAGATTGTCATTATCTTATTGTTGGACGAACTGGATCGGGAAAAACAAATTTGCTTATGAATTTACTGCTGGGCGATAATTTTAACTACGATCGAGTTTATATTTATACAATTAATCCACAGCAAGATAAGTACGAGCTACTTAACGAATATAATAACAAACTTCGTGATGATCTTGATGCTGGTGAAGATTTTTTTATTATCAAACAACCAGAAGAACTTGTTCCAGTTAATCAACTTGATTCGTCCGAACATAAGATAGTAGTTTTTGACGATATTCCGTTAAATAATGAAGAGATGAATAAAATAAGATCATATTTTTCACTGTCGCGTAATAAGAAATGTAATTCTGTTTATTTAGCTCAAGGTTTTAATAATGTTGACAGATTTATTCGGCGAAATACTGGTTGTTTTATACTATTTCCGGGACTGGACAATGTTGACGTTAGAAATATTGCAAACGAACAATGTGGTGACGTAACAAAAGATAAATTTATTGAATTATATCATAAAGCTACAGCGGATAACTATAACGTTTTCTTATTTGATAAACTAGCACATAATCAAACTAAAATGTTTCGTTGTTGTATTGAAAATTATCTGCAGTAAGTTTATATAATAATTATGGACAAACGAGCAAAATACAGAAAACATATAGAAGATCTAAAAAAACTTGCTCAATCTCAAGCAGCATTTAAGCAGCGAGTACAACAACTACGACGTGGACAGATAGTTGCCGCAGAAGCAGCAGCGACAGTTCTCAAACCAGTTACTGGGGCACTACCTGGAAAACAACCTGAAACTAAGCCGCTGTCAGAAGAAGAACTTAAGCGACTACAGGAAAAAGGTTTAGTTGGTATTTTTAAAGAACAACAAGAAGCAGCTTCTGCAAAAAATATAGGTAGATCTGACGAGGAAAACAAAAAGATTAGCTGAAGAACTTTCAGCACATATTCTTAATCCTGTTGCTAGACAAGCTGAAATAGATCGTCTGATCAATAATCCACTTGAACTTGAACCAAAAAAATTAGCAAGTTCAACAGTTGGGCCGATTAGGAGGAAGTTGGAAGATATGAAAAAAAAAACTGAAGAACCAAAAGAAAAGAGTTGGTATGAGGAACAAAAAGCTAGAAGAGAATTTCTTAGAAAAGAGAAAGAAATCACAGAAAGAGAAAGATTCAATGATGATCGGATAAAGATGAATGATAAAATAAAAGATTATGAATATAAATCTTTTGACGAAAATATGGTTTTAAAAATCTTAGATTACATAATATTCAAAAAGATGATTTCGACGCTGATGAAAATATTAGAAAACTAACAGAAATAATACAAGAAAATGAAAAACATGCTCGTGACGTAGTATCAGATAATGAAAGATACAAAGAAAGTATTAAATTATATCGACACTTAATTATTGGTGGACTTTATAAGCGAGTTATTATTAATATAAACAAATGACATACAACATAATGATAACCTTAGTAGTATAACTACTGAAGCAAAATATTTAGATGAGGAAGAATAGATTATACTGAAAAACTGTTAGCGGAACGTAGTTTAATGAGAGAAGCAGATCTAAAAAGATCACTCGAAGAGGATGAAAAGTATCGGGAAAGTATGAAAAAAGTAGTTAAACAAGAAATAGTAGCAACAGAATATTTGGATTTTATGAAAGATTATGATATTTCTGATGTTGATAATGTTAATAAATGGAGCGAAGATAAATATAATGATCTTATTAAAAAATTAGATTATATTAGAAAAGATGCAGAAGCTTACGCTAAAATTGATACAGCTGCAATAGAATATATTAGGGAATTTTCTGAAAAAGCTAGAAATGGTGTTATTGCTAGTGTTTTTAAAAATGCCGCAGAAAATTTAGAGGTGGGAAACCTCAGAAAGAAGGATGGAATTTTAAAATGTTGTTTGATCATTTTGATAAACGTCGCTTAGAGAGAGCTGAAAAATCTATAAGTAAAAAAAACTGGGACAGGTGTAAAAATATATACATCAACTGCCGAAATGATTGGCAGATTAATGCTGCTGATATCATCAAAGGAAGCTGGAAATGTTGACGCTGAAATTGACAATGAAATTATTGACATACTTGATCATTTAAGATCGGAAAATTAATTTATTAACATCTGCTTAATATGAAACTTTACACGGCGACTTAATTTTGTAAATGTTAATTTTATAAAATATAATAAATAACAATGTCAACAACATTATTATTAGACTCTAGTACGGCCGCGGCAGCTAACGCGAAAGATAGCGCAAATTCTTCAGTAAATTGTATTCCACCGGTACAACTTGATACTGAAAAACAGTATGAAATTGGACTAATTTCCTGTACATGTGGCATTCCATGGGTAACGTGAAAACTGGTGTCAATGATGAATTTAAGTTTAATAATGGCTCTAGTTGGTTACTTAAAATTCCGCAAGGAGCCTACAACATAACTGATTTAAATAAGACGATACGCGAATTAATAACATATGTAAATACAGGAGTTGCTGACAATTTTGAACTAACACCAAATTATGATACTTTACGCGCCAGAATAACATTAAAAAATAATTTTGAAGTAGATTTTTCATCAGCAAAAAGCATAGCGTCGATGATTGGATTTACTCACAGGAACTATGGATCAACCACAGAACAAACTATAACGTATGATGGTGATTTGCCGGTAAATATAACCGACGTAAACACAATATTACTAAATTGCTCCATTGCCTCTGGATCTTACTCAGCTCAGGGTAGTAAAGGACAAACGACATATAATTTCTCACCAGATGTTCCACCGGGATCGCTCATGCAAATTATTTCGCGGCAAGTTATTTATTATCCGCTAAATGTTGAAAATCAAATAACAGCAATAAATATGCAGTTGACAGATCAATCTGGACGACAGCTGGATCTGAATAACGAGGTTGTTACTTACTATTTACACTTACGCGTTGCGTAGACGCGCAGACTCGACGTCGGTTTTATGCAACCTCAGATATAATGAAACAAAAACAAATTTACCGAAGAAAAATTATTGGTGGATTTTTGGGAAATATATTTACTAAAATTATTGAAAATGTTCCGGGAATAGCGCATAAAGTTGCACCAGTTGCACTAGACACATCAAAAGCTTTTGCAACTGGCGCCGCATCTGCTGCTGAAACTGCGGTGGGACAAAAAATAGCTGATAAAATTAAAGGCAATCCACAAAGTGGATCACCACCAACAATCAAACAAGTTATGTCAGAAATCGCTCCAACAAAAGAAACTCAACGTGCTATGATAACAAGAATGAAAAAATTTTATCACCAAAGGGCGATCAGATTATACAAACGTTAATATCTAAAGTAACAGCGCCGCAATAAAATTGTTACCGTTAGAAAATTGTTATCGCTAGAAAATCATGAATAAAAACTTTATAATCTAATAAATAATAAATGTCTGTCAAAAATTATCTCGATTTAACAGAAACTTATGACAACGACAACACCGTAACAGAATTTGAATATATTGAGTATCTCGACGAAAATTCTAATGAGCCAAATAAAGCTGGTGTTAGTACATTTAATACCCGAGACGAAGATGTATTTTTATTAGGTCACAAGGCAATGTTGGAAGTTCGCGGCCAGATTACGGCAATAGCTAATGTACCTGTTGCAATTGCAGGTGGAACAGAAGTAGCTCTTATAAATGATGGCTGTTGTTTATTTAAAAGAGCCAGATATCAGCTGGCCAATCAAACTGTAGAAGTTATTTCAAGTCACTTACAAGTTGCAATTACAATCTTAAATCTTATTTCGTTTTCCGATGATTACTCCAGATCGACTGCAACTGATATGATGTGGTTTAAAGATACTGAAAGTGGTGGGTCTAGTTTTATGGCATCGTCTGAGTTTTCAGCTGGGGGTACACCTATTTTAGTGGCTGGAGCTAACGCCAATGCAGATGCTGCAACTGTAAGAGATTTTCTTATTGCTAATGGTGTTGCGTTAGGTATAATCGAACCAGGTGCAGCCGCTGGTGATGCAGCTACAAGAGTTTCACTTACTGCTGCTTGTAATAATCTTGGTATAACACAACCAGGTGCGGCTGCATATGTCACTGCAATGTTGAATTTGATTAATAACTCATTTCCTACCGTCAGAAAAAATATACGTTACAATGAAGGTTATACCAGAAGAAAGGCACTTGCAGCAGCATCACGTCAAATTACAATGATGTTACCGCTATGTACAGTATTTGGCTTTTGTCGCGACTACAATAAAGTATTTCGTGGAGTTAAACATACACTTAGTTTAGATCGATCAGAACAAAATGATTGTTTATTCAGAGCTGGCGGAGCTGATGTGCAGTTTATTATAAACATCAATCACTAAAATGTCAGAATTAAAAAATACACTTGATAAACTCTCAAACAGAATTAAGTTTCAACAACATAAAACATATCAAACAGCAGTTCCAAATACCACCGACTACACATGGCGAATTACAACAACATCAAGTGAACAACTGCCGAGGCAATTATTTATTGTATTTCAACGGCAAGCGCGACGTGGTAACCAACAACAAAATAATGCAATATTTGATGATGCTGATGTTAGACGAATACATGCTAGACTAAATTGAAAGCAATACCCAGAACGAGCAATAGAATGTAATTTTGCAGATGACGCTAATAAAAATATTACTCGACCTTACATGTACATGTACCTGCTCGACGCAGTGCAAAAATATCAGGACGTTGGAGACGGATCTCAGATATCAATAGAGGAATTTCGTACACTTTATCCGATATTTTATTTTGATGTTAGTAAACATAGCAAGCGAGCTGTCGACAGCACAGCTGATATTGAAATGACATGGACACTTGGAGCAGTTCCAGTAGCGCAGTTGTACGTGTACGCGTTAGTGATGAGCGACAGATTTATTACGATAGATTCTGTTGGAGGCAAAATGACAGTACAAGTTTAAAAATTACAAGTAATTTTGCAAGTTTAATCTGTAACTTTAATATAAGATGATAAAATATATTGTTAAAGAAATACATCTGACTGATGGCGAAGTTAAAATATTAGCAGCTGCTGTTGCAAAGCATAGGCAGGTATCATTAAAAATCAACCCTAACACCCAAGCAGGTACTTTAAGAATATTAATGTTAACCAAAAAACAGGTAAATAAGTATAACCGCGGAAAACCTTTTGTTTTAAATTTAAGCGCCACACAAATAACAGCAATGTCAAAACATGGCGGCTTCCTTGGTCCGGCACTATCGGTAATGGTCAGAACGGTATTACCCAAAATTTTGCCGGTGTTAGGTACATTAGGACTAGCAGCAGCGTCTGGAGCAACGAAAAAGGCAGTTGAGGGCAGTGGTATCGTCAGAAACAGTGTCTCCGGCAGTGGTATTGTTGGCAGTGGTATAAAAAAAATTTTGTTTAACTTTTTAGTTGAATGTTTTGTTTAACTTTTAAAGTTTAATGTTTCGTTTAATTTTTTAGTTTAATGTTTCGTTTAATTTTTTGGTTTAATGTTTCGTATGAATGTCAATGGTAACAAAATTGTCAATTTTATGTGACTGATAAATATAATGCCACGATGAAGAAAAACAACAACGACAAAAACGACACCGCGACGTCGAAGAACAACCAAAGGAGGATATATTCCAATAGATCCACTTTTAGCGGGACTAGCGGGAAGTCTACTGCCAAATCTGCTGGGAATGGGACGAGGACTAACATTACCGGGCACGCGGAGATAAAATCTCCTGCGACGTTGAAAACGTCTGCGTTAAGTAACTTTGATATACTTGATAAGCTAAAAGAAATAAAAAATTTCCACGGAGTTTATTCGAAAGATGAACTTGCGGCGATACAATCGCCTGCTGCGACACCGTCGCTAGGTTCCTGCGTGATAAATATACAAGATTTCGATGACTGATCTGGTACACATTGGGTAGCAGTCTACGGTAACAATTATTTTGACTCGTTTGGACTTCCTCCGAGCGACACAATAGAAAAATATGTAAAAAAAATATGAAATAATAAATTATTCCTCCAATCAACTTCAACCTATTGGAACTTCTGCTTGTGAATATTATTGCATGATGTTCATTAAACAGATGAATAGAAATCCAGATTATTAAAAATTTATTTTAAAGTTTGACAAGCATCCTTCTCACTTCTCACACCAATGATGAGAATGCACAAAATTATAAATAAGTTTGCCAATTTTATCTAAATTACAAATATATAATATGAACATATTGTCTCAAATCTAAAACTAAAACAGAAAACATCAATAAAGCAACAGAAAAAACAAAGAACAACAGGATGATGCTGAAAAGTATTTGCGCAATTTGTGGAAAAAGAAAAGGTATGTTTTCAAACAAATTGCCCGGAGCCGGATGTACTGACGTTGTCAGGGACGTTATTTTAGTAGACGACTGAAAGTTATAAATCTGAAAACAAATATTATTATAAATCTGAAAATATATAATGATATGCAAGTGCGACTCTGATAGAGATTTATGTCTCGAGCAAAATAAAATTGTCACATACTGTCAACAATGTAACAACAGAGAAATAACTGGAACAGGTATAGACATACATGAAGTAATTGGCAAATTACCGAAACCAAAAGGCGGTTGGACATTGCCAGGCCATAAATATACTGGACCTTATAATCCTCTTGATAAACACCTTGATGAAAACGATAATCCGCTGCCAGGACAAGAACCTTACAATCAAGTTGATGCAATAGCTATGTGCCATGATATCTGCTACCGTGATCACGAAAACTAAAAATCAGACTGTGATAAGGTAATGTTAGGCGAATTTCGTGAAATGGAACCAATAAATATGCGAGAACGATTTGATAGAAAGTTGGTGCAGGGTTTCATTTGAGCAAAATATAAATTCGGGCTTGGAAAGCCTCGTCTTCGACAATTGTTGATGATCTGGTAGCTGAATTACACAAACCAAACAACACCAAAGTTTCCGCGACGTAAAGTTGTCGCAAATACCGTTGACAATATCTGGGCGATAGACTTAGTTGATGTGTCAAATCTAGCTGAATTTAATGATAACAGAAGATATCATTTTAATGTTATAGATATCTTTAGCAAATATGCTTTTAGTGTGCCAGTTTCAGATAAAACTGGAACGTCAATAACTGATGCGCTAAAACAAATAATAACAAAAACAGAAAGAAAACCAAATAGAATCTGGACTGATCACGGAGCAGAATTTTTTAATAAAAAGTTCGAGCAGTTTTTGCTGCAAAATAATATCAAAATATATGTTACAGGAAACGAAGGTAAAAGCGTTGTCATCGAGCGATTTAATCGTACACTAAACGAAAAAATTCATAAGGATTTATCAGCTAAAAATACAAATAAATATATTGATAATTTACAAAACATTGTTGACGAATATAATAAAATGAAACACCGAACCATTAAAATGTCGCCAGATGACGCAATTAAAAATCCGATATTAGCAAACGAAAACATGTACCGCAGACATAAATTTAAAGTTGGTGATCGAGTTAGAATTTCTCTGACAAAAAAAAAACATTTGAAAAAGGATTTACTCCGAACTGGAGCGAAGAAGTATTTGTTGTTGATAAAGTACTTTTAACAATACTTGTAACATACGCGCTAAAGGATTTATTGGGTGAGTCTATAACCGGTAGTTTTTATGCACAGGAACTTCAGAAAACTTCCCAAGACGTATTTGTTATTGAAAATGTTATCCGAAAACGCGGTGATAAAAGTTTAGTTAAGTGGAGAGGATATAGCGATAAATTTAATAGCTGGGTACCAACTAAGTCGATGCAAACTTAGAATTTTCCCAATTTTGGGCAATAATGTTATTATAAATTTGTTCGTATTTCACAAGTACAGATTTATATTTGATAGTTTTACATGACGAAATTAAATATAATTTTCTTGCGTTATCAACTGGCATTAAATTAAATATTTTAACAAGAATAAAATCATATTTTATATTTCTTTGATGACCAGTTATTTTCAGATTTAAAAAAGGTTTGATAAATTGCCAAAGTATTTTTTGTTCAGCAACAGTAAAATTAATTTTTTTTATTTTTTTAGCAATGTGATATTTAACATTATATCGCCCGGCTTTTGGTCTGCTGTAATTTTTTCTGTCAGCGACAGCAACTACTTCATCGTCGGACTCGTTGTTGTACAAAATATCATCTTCGCTATAACCAGCAGATTTGTCGTTAGTGATTGGTAAAAGTGAAAAACTCTCAAGAGATTTTCTAGGTAATTTTGTGGCGATATAATCTTCCGAATATATATCAGCAAGTCTTTTCATCAAGTTCATATTATAATATACTTTTATCTAATTTATAATAATAATGGCCAGCGAAATGAAATCACCGGAAATTCCCACTGGAATTTCTAAGGTTAAATATCATCAAAAAGTTAATATATTAAATTATAGAGAATTAGCTGAGGCAGTTCGAAAATGTTTGTTGGGTTATAGTGCATATTCTGTTAATGTGAATATAATACAAGGCGAAAATGACAGAATATTTCTAACGACGGCAGAAAAAAATAAACTTAATGAAAGTTCATTTTTAACATTAAAATTTGATCGCGATGATGTTTTGATGTTTGCCCACAGCTGTCTTACTAAGACAGAATTACGAAATATAATTAATCATCATATCTGAAACTAAATCTATCAAATGTTGACATTGACGTTGCTGATCTTCTTTTACCATCAGCTACATCTTTTATTCTAGCTGAATTAATCTTATAATATTTTACAGCGGCTGTGATCGATTTAACTTTTATTTCTTCTTCAGTCTCCAGATTTACTGAAATAATTGATCTTTTGGGATTTTTAAAATTATTCCCACCACCTATCCCTCGTCTAGTGTTTTCTTGAGATGTAACTAGATCTAAATTTTCAATGCGATTATCGGATTTAATTTTTTTAATATGATCGATAACTAAATTATTTGGAATTGTGTTATTAAACATTTCATAAATAAACCTATGTGATTTATAATTAATAAAACCTGTTTTAATTCCTCTAACTTTTATAAGTAAATAACCATCTTTATCTAAATTTCCAACAACATTTTTTGTTCTTATATATCGAATAATTCCTTTGTCATTAGCTTCATATAAATCAAATACTGAGTGAGGTTGAAACTCATTTTGTAAAGCTAAATTCTCGATATTGTCATCCTTTATTGAGTTATTTATCCTATAGACTCGCTGACCTTCTGGAATGTCCTCGCAAAACAAACTATAAATAAAATCTTTTCTAAACATTTCGGTTATATCTGTATCATCACCTTTTACTGAAATTATCATTCCAGCTGGTGTTGGTTTTCCTACCGATTTCTTAGATTTTATACAAATAACCGAACCAAGTCCAATTGCAGCATATAAGTTGTACTTTGGGTGAACATGATAAGTTTCTTGCTCTTCTGCTGTCATTCTGATATATCTCAAAATTTCTGTCATTATACTATAGGGATTTTATATCTGTAATTAAAAAATAAGTTTAAAAAAAATCAATTAAATATAAATATACTATATATAATATTAAAATTGTACGATATTGCTAAAATGAGCATTATCAAAGCAGAAAAAAAATGCTAGTGCATTTTCCGGATACAACAACAGTTACAAATTTGATGATCAAAATGTTTTAGCATTTTAACTCTACAAATTTATATCATCTTTTACAACCTGTTGTATCGAAGGAACTTACAGCTCAAAAAAGTATCAAACTAATAGTTCAGTATCACACGATTTTATCAAAATTACACGCAATTGAGAAAGATATATCTGATATAATCTTTGAAAATACAAGTTTCGACAGCGAAATTTCAGAACCATATCTAACAGCTAAATCACGAAAGATATTAACTGGAACAAATATTGCCATAGTCGCCGATGAAATACACCAAGCAATAAATAAAAAATTGGAGGAATTTACTTCATCTGGGTCAGGTTGGAAATTTGAAATGATAAAGGAAGTTTTAATTCACACGGCAAAATGTAACGTACTTCGAGGTAGCGGCGCTAATAGCGTTGGGTACATTGATGTTCCCAAAAAATTAAAAACAAAAAATGCAGTATAAATGTCAAACACAACGACGACCAATGTTTTCGTTCGTCAATTGTGTCGGAGAGACATCCACAGAGTGACCACAGTGACTGAATTGAAAAGTATTTGCCATACAAAGACGATCTAAATTTTAACGGAATAACTTTTCCAGTGGCAGAAAATCAGATACCAAAGTTTGAAAAACAAAATAATATTTCAGTAAATGTTTTCGGACTAGATGAGCGAGAAAATGTTTACCCAAGATATATTTCAGAGACTGCTACACAGAAGACAATAAATTTATTATTTTATAAAGGGCATTACTTTTAGATAAAAAACTTTAACGGCTTAGTTGGCGGACAGTATAATAAAAATAGAAAAAAGAAATATTTTTGTTACAAATGTTTACAGGGTTTTTCTAAGAATGAGAAACTACAGGAACATATTAAATACTGTATCAACGTTCAAAGAATAACTATGCCCGGCGAAAAAGAAAAAGTCTTAAAATTGAAAAATTATGATCATAAGCTAAATATACCTTTCGCCATTTATGCGGATTTCGAGTGTCTACTCGATCCAGTGGCTGGTGCTGAAAATGATCCTAATAAATCGATTACAAGAAAAATACAGCAACATGTTCCTTGCGGAGTAGCTTATAAAGTAGTTTGTTGCGTCGACGATAAGTTTTAATGTCCAATTAAGTTACATAGATGTAAAGATAGTAAATCTGAAAGTCCGGCAGTATGGTTATTAAAAAATCTGATAGATGATGTTAATAAAATTTCTAACAAATTATTTAAGACAGCTCCAATGAAAATAACGTCTAAACAACAACTTGAATTTAACGAAGCAGTTGATTGTCATATTTTGCGAGAAGTTATTGGTAGACTCAAACGGAGTCCGTGATAAAGTGAGCGATCATTGTCATTTAACTGGCCAGTATCTTGGGGCAGCTCATAATAATTGTAATTTAAAATTTCATGCACCAAAGTTTATTCCTGTCGTTTTACATAACTTTCGTGGATATGACAGTCATATCATTGTAGAAGCTTTTGGCAACGAGGAAATTAAATCTAAACTAAAACTAAATAATAAGATAAAATGTATTCAAAATAATTTTGAAAAGTATATGTCAGTTACTCTCGGAAAATTACGTTTTATTGACAGCTGCAATTTCTGGCAGCATCATTAGATGAACTTGTAAAAGGTTGTAGCACTTTTAATAATCTGAAAAGTTGCTTTGGTGATAAATTTAATCTACTGACAAGAAAAGGTATCTTTCCGTATGAGTATCTCGACGACTGGAGCAGATCTGATGAAACTTCTCTGCCTAACAAAGACAAATTTTACTCGCAGCTAAAAGGTGATGATGTGTCAGACGATGAATACAAATATGTACAAGATATTTGGAATAAATTTAGTTGTAAAACATTTGGTGATTATCAAGATATATATTTGAAAACAGATGTTTTATTACTAGCAGATGTTTTTGAAAGTTTTCGTCGAGTAAGCTACAGCAATTACGGACTAGATCCTTGTTGGTATTATTCTGCTCCTGGACTGTCGTGGGAAGCTCTACTAAAAAGAAGCAAAATAGAATTAGATCTCTTAACAGACGTCGATATGTTTAATTTTATTGAAAAAGGTATCAGAGGCGGAATTAGTGTTATAACAAAAAAATATGCAGTAGCTAATAATAAATATCTAAAACATTATGATAAAAATCTCCCGTCGAATTATATTATTTATCTAGACTGCGTCAATCTGTACGAGTATGCAATGTCATAGCCAATGCCGTGCGGTGGATTTCATTGGATATCTCCAGATCAATTTCTTAAAGAAACTGAAAAAGATTTTTCCGATCTCAGTTATTTTGTTGAAGGTGATCTAGATTATCCTAGTTCGTTGCATGATCTACACAACGACTACTCACTCTGTGCAGAGTCGATGATGATAGATTACAGTCTACTATCACCCGAGCAACGAGCCATGACAACAGCAAAAAATTCCATTGTTAATAAGTTAGTTCCAAATTTGCTAAATAAAAAAAATTACGTGATACATTACAAAAATTTAAAACAAGCAGTAGATGCTGGACTAATTATGAGAAAAGTCCATCGTGTGCTAAGATTTAATCAGTTGAGGTGGATGTCAAATTATATTGATTTAAATACCAAACGTCGTGCTGTGGCTAAGACCGACTTTGAGAAAAACTTTTCTAAGTTAATGAACAACTCGGTGTTTGGTAAGACAATGGAGGACATTAGAAAAGAGTTTCTATCGAAATTGTAAATGATATAAGTCGCAGAAATAAATTAGTTAATGATGACGGTTTTGTCAGTATGAAAATATTTAATGAAAATCTTGTTGCAATACAACGACGAAAGACAAATTTAAAGTTAAATAAACCGATTTATGTTGGTGCAGCTATACTTGATATATCAAAGTGGCTAATGTATGATTTTCACTATAATTTTACTAAAAAGCAGTGGCCAGATTCAGAGTTGCTATTTACTGATACAGATTCACTAGTGTATAACATAAAATGCGAAGATGTCTATGAGGATATTTATAAGCGCCGTGACCTATTTGATTTATCAGATTCTCCGACTAGTAGTGGATTTAATCATAATACGAATAAAAAAGTTGTTGGTAAAATGAAAGATGAGTTTATGTTTGTGCCGGTGAGAGAGTTTGTTGGATTAAGGAGCAAGATGTACGCTGTGATATTAGATGATAATAAACTGACAAAGAAAGCGAGAGGTATCCCTCGCGGATATGTGAAAAAGATGATGAATTTTAATGACTTTAAAACCGCGCTAAACAATAATGTCAGTTTTATTAAGACAAATGTCATTAGAACGCATCTTCATAAGCTCGAGACAGATACGAATATTAAACGTGGACTTAGCAATTTTGATGATAAAAATATTGTAAAAACGGAATTAATACTTTAGCACTTGGGCATTATAGAATGGAGATAATACCGTTCCAGCTTGTTCTGAATGCACTGTATTGATTTTCAGACTGTCTGTAACAAACTCTGCCGGTGATTTTAGTTAGTTTGTTTTGTCTGGTATGTGATTTCCAGGCGTATTAGTCTGTCTGTCTTTCTAAATCCGTACTGAAACAAAATTCTCTGAATCTTTACAAGCTTGGTAAAAACCCACCTATTGATTTTCAGACTGCTGAGTCTCCTGCTTATAATATACACAGTCGTTTCGTTTTTCTGTATAAATAGACTTAATATATTTTAGATTTCGTTTTTCTGTATAAAAATAAGATTTCAGATTTAATTTTATAATAATGTTTTTCAGAAAAAATAAAATGCTATTCACAATCAGGTAACCAGCAAGTATATAGTAATTTCTGAAACACACACACACAGATATAGATATATATATATATATATATAGAGAGAGAGAGAGAGAGAGAGAGAGAGAGAGAGAGAGAGAGAGAGAGAGAGAGAGAGAGAGAGAGAGAGTTTTAAAGTCAAACCGACCAGAGAGAGAGTTTATAGTCGGTGGTACTGTTACTAAAGCCCAATACTGGCTTAGATCAACTGTAAATATATGACAATATTTTAATTACCTCTGTTGGTTCGTCATTTCGTTTAGTTTCTATTCCACATTAATTTCCATGAGCCGGTAGGTGAATGGCTTAGCGTTCATGTGCAGTTTAGCTTAAGCTATGTACAAACCTGACCGTCCTTTTTAAAGTTATATCCTTATCATCCTTTAGAAACCTATTAACCATAAAGCATTGTATTGAAATGGGTTTTTCCCCACATATAATGTCAGTATTTATCAAGTTAAAATGCATTTTATGTTGTTTTCTAAACACCACTGGTTTTCCATTTTTCAGTCTTAGTTCTTCGGACACTAATTTTTCAACCCAACATAACCAGTTGCAAACCACCGGAATGCTATAAGCACCTCTGTAATCACTCACCAACATCGTCACTTTGTAGAAGAACAAAGGAGACCGCAGCGACTGAAACAACTACCGGAGCA
Source organism: Megalonaias nervosa (assembly GCA_016617855.1). Taxonomy (NCBI): domain Eukaryota; kingdom Metazoa; phylum Mollusca; class Bivalvia; order Unionida; family Unionidae; genus Megalonaias; species Megalonaias nervosa. The sequence goes on from JAECUM010053223.1 coordinate 34,749, forward strand.
TATCCCTCCTCAGTATCGTCGGAAAGGCTTTCGCACGTGTCGCACTGGTGCGCTTGCAGACCCTAGCCTTCCGCATCTACCCAGAATCCCAGTGTGGTTTCCGAGCCGACTGGTCAACTGTAGACATGATCTTCTCACTACGTCAGCTGCTGGAGAAGTGTCATGAGCAGCAGATGCCCCTCTACATTGCCTTCATAGACCTGACAAAGGCGTTTGACCTGGTTAGCCGGAGCGGACTCTTCAGGCACCTGGAGAAGATCGGCTGCCCCTCACGACTGCTCGCTGTCATCACATCGTTTCACCAGAACATGCAAAGCACAGTGTGCTTCAACGGCGCAACATCAGAGGCCTTCCCAGTCAGCCGTGGAGTGAAGCAGGGCTGTGTCCTTGCGCCGACCCTCTTTGCCATCTTCTTCTCCATGCTCCTCCAGTACGCCTTCAAGGACTGCAGCGAGGGAGTGTACATCCACACCAGGGCTAACGGCAAGCTGTTCAACATCGCTCATCTCCGTGCAAAGACTAAAGTCACAGAGGTTCTCATCCGTGAATTGCTCTTCGCCGATGATGCAGCCTTGACATCACATACGGAAGATGGACTTCAGCAGCTGGTATGTCGCCTCTCCCAAGCCTGCAAAGACTTCGGACTGACTATATGTTTGAAGAAGACGAATATCATGGCGCAGGATGCAAACTCCCCTCCAACCATCACCATCGATGGGTACAACCTTGAAGTTGTTGAGAACTACACATACCTTGGGTCCACCATCTCCAGCTCACTCTCCATTGATGCTGAGGTGAAAGGCAGGATTGCCAAGGCAGCAGCAGTTATGGCCAGACTGAACCAGAGGGTCTGGAACAACCCCAAACCTCACTGAGAAGACCAAACTGCGAATTCTACCAAGCCTGCGTGCTCAGCACACTCCTCTACAGCAGCGAGGCATGGACCACCTACACGAGCCATGAAAGGAAACTCAACAGCTTCCACTTGAGATGCCTGCGGCGCATTCTGCGCATCCAGTGGCAGGACAAAGTACCCAACACTGAGGTTCTGGAACGCGCCAGCATGAACAGCATGTTCACCATCCTCAGCGAGAGGCGCCTTCGCTGGCTCGGCCACGTCAAGAGAATGGATCCAGGCCTCATTCCCAAGGACCTGCTATACGGCGAGCTAGCAGAGGGCACACGACTGACTAGACGGCCACGTCTGCGTTAAAAAGATGTCTGCAAGAAGGACATGAACACGGCCAACATCAACGTCAACAACTGGGAGAGCTGTGCTGACGACCGCTCCGCCTGGCGCCTTGCTGTCAGACAGGGCGTTCAGAAAGCCGAGGAAAGGATAAACACAAACCTAGCTACAAAGAGAACCAGGAGAAAGGCGAAACAACAACAGCCTCAACAAGCATCAACGTTCACCTGCAGCAAGTGCAACAGAGACTGTCACTCTAGGGTCGGACTCTTCAGCCACTCGCGAAGGTGCAGATAGAACACCCAACCGGAAGCTACACCATCGTCTCTCGAAGACGGACGGATGCCGACGAATAATCATATGCATATGTATATAATCATAATCATATGTATATAATCATAATCATATGTATATAATCATAAGCATATGTATATAATCATAATCATATGTATATAATCAGAAGCATATGTGTATAATCATAAGCATACTATATGTTTGCTATTATTTTTATTTTAAATAAATATTTATTACATAATGAACTACGAAAACATTAATGATATTATTTCTGCTATTGAAAAATTAAAACATGACGGAATAAAGATATCTGACGAACCTCTTATTCGTTCGTCATTTTCAGTTGCGAATAACCATACTGACCTATATTTTGGTGATATATGATATCCAACTTTTTTAATACAGTCGCTTATTATCTTAGGTTTTATGCCAGTATAGCATGAGGCTGATTTTATTGAATCAAATCTCTTACAAAATTTGTTTGTTAAATCAAATCCAACATGTCGGATTGACGTTGACGGATAACCCATATTATATAATATTTCATTGTTCAATATGAAATTTCTAGCAAAAGGTTTATTCTTTCTCCAACAAATTTGGGGGGGGGGTCTGGTGAAGAATCTGTTTTTGGTTGAGGATCAGCCTCTTAGTATACTGAAGAAAAAAAAAATATTTTATCACTAAAAAAGTTAATCCAACAGGCCCTTGGAGTTCTGTTCCAGAATCTGTTTTTGGTTTAGGATCAGCCTATTAGTATACTACTTCCCCACCCCTTTGCTTTGGTTTCTTATTCACTGCTTATTAGCAAACTTGTTGCTAACATCATTACAATAATTATATATTATTCTACCCATTTAAGATAAAGTCGTTACTGACGGGGTGGATGGGATCTAAGCAAAGCAGAGTAGAACAAAAGATAGAGCCTTTTATCTTAAGCAATACATATAAAATTGACTATCACGTGCAATAGTTGTTGCTTCTGTTCATAAAAAAGTAGTAATTCCTGTTACAGAGCAGACCCTCTGCAGATGCATCTTCTAATAGCAAATTATAAGATACTGCAAAACTAAAATCTTATTACTCTTGCAGTATTTAAAAATGTCCATCCTAAAATCTCATATGACATTGTCTTTTGTCTTAGGTCTTCATATTGCGGTTCATGAATAGCTCAGAAACAAATGAAGCAACTGATTGACTAATTTGTACAATTTATAATAAGCTCTTTAAAAATTGTTGGAATTGCTTGGGAGTTGGGAGTGGCGGGAGTAGGGTGAACAGCTATATTTCAATTGATAAAGCGTTGAATTCTTAATTGTAACCCAGGGGTTGCGAGTTCAATACCCGCCCATATTAGGCATCAGTGTGTCCTTGGAAACCATATATGCTCTTATTTGTTCCACATGATATAGAATATAACCTGTTAAAAGTCTCATTGAAAGTAACCCAACCCCACACCATGTAATGAATACATTGTGAGCTAAACGTATCTTGGATTTATGCGTTATAAACGTTGATCATATGTACATTGCATGAGTGCGACCCCAATGGAGATTTCAGACCCAACTGCAGTTGTTCTTTAACTAATTTTGCAATGTTTAATTTGCGCTAGGCAACCAACTCAAAAACAAATTGGAATGATGTTGGGGCAGTTTCAGTGCTACCACGGGCGTGATTTTAAAATATAAATGAATCGTATATTACTTTATATTTTAACAAAATATGAATGTAACATAATACAGATTACAGGCTCTGATTTCTGTGCAGATATTTGACATAATCGATATAAATGGGCATAACATAAAAAGTTACTATGATTATTCAGTTTTAAAATGCAAGTTGCTTATGGCTGAATCACGGTACTTTTAAATTAATAATCTTTTCGATATGTAAGCTGTAGTGTGGTCCACATTTGAAATCTACTGATCTAAATAACAACTTACCACATAATTGTACGATGGAAAGGATCGAGTACTGTGTGCTATAACTTATCACTATTCCATTAATTGATTATATATATATATATATATA
>JAECUM010053232.1:0-27003 GCA_016617855.1 Megalonaias nervosa
TGTAAAATCCTAGTAGTCATTTATTATCTGTACTCTTGTAAAATCCTAGTAGTCATTTATTATCTGTACTCTTGTAAAATCCTAGTAGTCATTTATTATCTGTACTCTTGTAAAATCCTAGTAGTCATTTATTATCTGTACTCTTGTAAAATCCTAGTAGTCATTTATTATCTGTACTCTTGTAAAATCCTAGTAGTCATTTATTATCTGTACTCTTGTAAAATCCTAGTAGTCATTTATTATCTGTACTCTTGTAAAATCCTAAAGTATTCTCACACAGTCCCGTTTATTTGTACTGCCCTACCGATTTTAAAAACAAAAAGCATCAAGGATATAAAAAATGCATATAACTTAGAGATTTCATTGATTGATTTATAAATTCTAACCAGATTGTAGCCAGGGAGTCCCAAACACTGTCAACTTTTTGGCGTTTCGAATCAAACGGGAGTTTCTTTGGCAACACGGTCGTCCTATTTGCTTGGGCCAGTCTGTGTTTTCAAGCTCAAGCAACAGATGTCATATGGTTCACCGTCTTTCAAAATCTCAATAATTCCGTATATTTTACATATATATCTCTTTGAACGCGTGTATACAAGAGTTCCTCCTGTTTATTTGTTCAGTTTATTTAGAAATATTAAAACTGGACATTGCTAATATTGTATGCAGAGCAGACGACAGTTTTTAGTGAAATAGCCTGATTTAGAAATGGACAGTGAACAGTCTGTTGCTTATTTCAATCAGGAGCTCTCGTTTGTGTTGAAACGCCAATAATTCGACAATGTCAGGGAACCCCGTGGTGACAGTCAGGTTAAAAATTATAAATCAGTGAATGAATTGACTAAGTTTTGTGTATTTTTGTATCCTTGATGCTTTTCGCTTTTATGATCGGTGGGGGGGGGGAGGGTACAAACAAACGGACGGGTATGCGAATACTATAGTAGCCATTAACTATCTGTATTCTTGCAGTATATAAAATCCTAGTAGTCATTTATTATATGTACTCTTGTAAATTCCAAGTAGTCACTTATTATCTGTACTCATGTAAAATCCTGGTAGTCACTTATTATTTGTACTCTTGTAAAATCCTTGTAGTCTCTTATCTGTACTCATGTAAAATCCCAGTAGTCACTTATTTTCTGTACTCTTGTAAAAAAAAATCCTAGTAGTCACTTATTATCTGTACTCTTGTAAAATCCTAGTAGTCTGTTATCTGTACTCATGTAAAATCCTAGTAGTCACGTATTATCTGTACTCATGTAAAATCTTAGTAGTCACTTATTATCTGTACTCATGTAAAATCCTAGTAATCACTTATTATCTGTACTCTTGTAAAATCCTAGTAGTCACTTATTATCTGTACACATGTAAAATCTTAGTAGTCACTTATTATTTGTACTCATGTAAAATCCTAGTAGCCACTTATTATCTGTAGTAGCCACTTATTATCTGTACTCATGTAAAATCTAGTAGTCACTTATTATCTGTACTCACGTAAAATCCTAGTAGTCACCTATTATCTGTACTCATGTAAAATCTTAGTAGTCACTTATTATTTGTACTCTTGTAAAATCCTAGTAGTCACTTATTATCTGTACTCATGTAAAATCCGAGCAGTCGGTTACTATTCGTACTCTCATTTTTATTTTTCAAGACCTACTTTAAATGTGGGGAGGGCGGCTTGAGAAAGATATTGGTATTAGGGCTAAATTTAATTTTGATTCCTAAATCAGTTACGTTAATTTTAATTTTGATTCCTAACTGAGAACATTAATTTTAATTTTGATTCCTAAATGAGTTAAGTTAATTTTAATTTTGATTCCTAAATGAGAACGTTAGTTTTAATTTTGATTTCTATATGAGTACGTTGCAGAAGACAGACATCTTAAATTATGCATAAGTTTACTTAATTCAGCCTTCTCCGTTTTACTACATTTAATTGACTGAGCGGTTTTCATTAAGTTTGCACGTTCCAGTTTTACGCGGGTGCTGTTTCATCGCCGTTTTGCTACCATGCTCTTTGTGTTATTATCCTCTTTAACAATCAGTTTTTATTTTGTTTTGTTTTATTAGAATTAAAAGACCAAAGAACACAATTTATAATAGCAACTGGTGTGCTGGCTGCCGTGATTTTCATTATCTTCATTGCATTTATCTTGTGGTGCATAAAACGGTGAGTAGACAGTAAACTTGTTTCTGTGTGCGACTAAATGTATCCATTCTGCTTGGTTTCATGATATTAATCTTATGTAGTTGCTCTGTATTTATCCTTGAATATTCATCACGTGATTGTAAGAACATCAGTTTACATAATATTATAACCTAAAGTGGCAGGGGACAGTTTCGTATATTGGCCCCTGGCAAATTTCTTAACTTAAGGGTATGGTGTGACTTTTTGAGCTATTATTGTGTAATAATTAAAGATACGGACATATTTGTGAATTTCGTCTTTCCGGCTTGTGGTGTTCTTGAAAATGATGTGAGTCATGTACACCTCATGTAGTCACTGCACAGTATGTAGCCAGTGAAATACCAATAGTCAGCTAGGAAGCAGAGCTAGCTACTTATAGCATTAGACTCGTAGGTTCAAGGCAAGTAGATTATCTCAAAAACTGACTGGATGACAACTATTTTGAATAGCATCAAACTACTAAGTATATAAATGTTTTTCAAAATTATCATAAAGGGAAAAGCTTGTGTTTGCATTCTGAGCATCACATATTCTCAAAAATGGTCTTCGTACATGAAAAATGCGTGTATAAATTTGGGGGTTGGGGTGCATCAACTTTTTATTCTATGAATTTCCACTGACTTATGAGATAAAGTGAATTATATTCTTACGTGTTGCTTTATTATACCCATCCAAAAATATGGACCTTTTTGACTTCACTCATTTATTTTATATTTTATGAACTTTTATATTAGGCAGGTGTATGTAACATTAAATTTATGCATAAAACTGTCCCTTGCGTCCTAAAAGACAATAAGATTATTTTTGTATTTGCAAGGGGGAAAAACTCTAATACTTAACTTCGTGGCAAATACGTGTATTGATTATTTCCCCTTTTCAGAAAAGATCTTACGTTAATAAATAAATAAATAAATAAATAAATAAATAAATAAATAAAATATAATTAATACCTTCCTACTGAAAATAAACAATTTACTTTGCAGCAGCCGCAGTAATCGGGCTGATGAGTATATCGATGATTTGGAAAGTCCTCAGGTAGGATTTTCATAGTTTTCTCTGCATTTTTCATTCTTTCCATGTCTTTATGTAATTTAAAGACGTTTTGTAATAAAAATTACCTTTTAATATATGTGTACAGATGAATAATTACAAAGAACAAATAATGCAATATACTACTACGTCACTGGTCAGCTTCAAGAAGTGTCATTAGAAAGGCCGGTTGAGCTATATAAAAGGGTAGGTAGAATATATTTTACACCAGCCATAAATGGTCGAGCATTGTAATGAAAAGTTTTTTTTACCCATATCAAACAACGTGTCAAAATATGTAACTTATTGGTTTATCCTTGACTGCATGTATTTATAGGTTAATCTGCATAGGTCAACAGCCTATTGAAATTATTGGGTCATCAAGCAGGTTTCAACCAATTATAACTTTATACATCAAGACTTTAAGAGATATCTCTGAATCAATGAGAATATATCTCTCATATATTCTAAGGCCAACCGAGTCCCACTTAAATTTCTCATCTTGAAAAAAATAATTCAGCCAACGTTTTACATCTTGATCATCTGTTAATTACAATAGAATATATGTAACATGAAACCCAAGTTCAAGTTAAAACGATGCCCACGTTTTGCATGACGATTAACTATTAACTACGACAGAATAATTGTAGTATTTGACATGCTGATTATATGCCTGATTCCTAAAAAGGGCCAATCTCCTCAAGAGAACCCATATTTAGACTATGCCAGATTCCTAAAAAGGGCCACGTCTCCTTTAGAGAAGCCAGATTTAGACTGAGTTTAGTTGAAGTCGGTTCCCTTCGTTGATTATCAACCTTCGACATGATCATAATCATGGCACCAGGGAACAGAAGGAAAGGGAATGACTGAACACTGTCGAATGTGAGGGAAAAACTAGTCGAGAGAATATTTTCGTTTTCTGCGTTAATGATCATCATCATCATCAATCCCTTAACCCAAGAGGTCGTTTGGGCACCACAGTTGACTTTACAACCAATTCTCTCCATCTTTTCCTGTTCTCTACTGCCCTTTGGGAATCTCCAAATCCCATGCCTGTCCACTCCTTAATGTTGTCTTCCCACCTCTTTTTCTATTTGCCTCTTCTTCTGCACCCTCGCAATGTGCCTTGCAAGATTGTTATTGCCAGTCCAGATGATCTTGAGATATGATTGTACCACTTCAATTTACGCTTTTTTTACAGTGGTCAAGAGGTCTTCATAGGATCCGATGGCTCGTTGGATCCTGTTGTGGATTTTTTCGTTGGTTACATGGTCAATGTATGAGATGCCCAAGATCTTGCGGTGGCATCTCATTTCGAAGGTTTAAATCATGCTTTGTAGATCTGATGTGAGCGTCCATGTTTCACAAGCATACAGAAAGATGGATACGACAATCGAGCGCATCAGCCTTATTTTGGAACCAAAAGCAATGTTGGTATCTTTCGATATTGGTCTCAACCTTGTTATTGCTGCTGTTGTCTGGACAATCCTGCAAAGTAGTTCTGGTTTGGAGCCCTCATCAGTGATAATTGATCCCAAATACTTGAAGCTTGTGCCTCATTCCAGCTTCTGTCCACTGACCTTTATTTCTGCACTGATGCCATTGGTGTTGTTTGACATCAGTTTGTTCTTTTCGGCGCTAATCTCCATACCGTATGCTGTGGAGGTTGTGCCAAGGCGCTCAACCAAGTCAGCCAGTTCTTTTACATCCCCTGCTAAACCATCAATATCATCTGCGAAGCGAAGGTTGTTATTCCTACGATGCTGACAGTGCCCTTGTGGTCATGTAAGGCATCCTCCATGATCCTTTCCAGGAAAATGTTGAAGAGTGTAGGTGACAGTATACATCCCTGTCTGACTCCAACTGTCGTTCGAAACCAATCTCCTCTGCTGCCATTGATGAGGACAGCACTGGTGGCTTTGTCATAGAGGTGTTTAACAACCTGCACCAGGTTTGAGCTGATGTTGCACTTCTTCATAGTTGCCCATAAGGCCAAATGCCATACCCTGTCAAAGGCCTTTTTGAAATCTATAACGATGTGGTATAGATTCTGCTGATACTGAAGGTATTTTTCGCAAAGGAGTCTGAGATTGAAGATTTGTTCTGTGGTGCTCCTTCCTGCTCGGAAGCCTGCTTGCTCTTCAGCAATAATTGTCTCTGCTTGAGGCTTTAGTCTGTTGAGAATTATCTTCATTATGACCTTGCTCAGGTGACTGATCAGACTCATGGTTCTGTAGTTTTGGCATAGTTGTAAGTTTTTTTTCTTGGGGAGCACGATGACCAAGGACTGAGTCCATGTGGTGGGCCATTCTCCTGTCTGCCATATCTTGCTGCAGATTGGTGTCAGGACTGTGACTATCTCTTCTCCTCCTGTTTGAATAAGCTCTGCTGGTATGTTGTCAACGCCAGCTGACTTTCCTTTCTTTTGTGACCTAACTGCAATTTCTACTTCTTCACGAAAAAGGGGTTGTCATCAATTTCTTCTGCCTGAGAGCAATTTAGTACTGCTGAATCTCCTTGTTCAATTCTGAGCAGTATTCTGTCCATTGCTTGAGGATCTCTTGATCTTCTGTGAGGCATTTTCCTGATTTGTCTTGGATGGTGGTAGTTTTCCCTTGTTTATTGGTTGTGAGATCTTTCACCAGTTGATATGCCATTTTGCTGACATTTCTACTCAGATTGTCTTTGATTTTGCAGCATTTCTTTCTATCCATGATTCCTTTGCATTTTTCATGCTTTTCCTGATCATGTTGTTTATCTCTCTGTATTTTCTAGCGCCTTCATGATCTCTTTTTCCCTTTTCAGTTCTCTTCTTTTGTCGCATAGTTCAAGGACATCTATTGTGACCCAAGGTTTCTTTGTTCGAAGATATTTGCCAATGATCTCGCTAGCTGTGCTAATCACAGCTGTGTTGAATGTGGTTGTTAAGGACTCGAGGTCGGTGTCTTGGCTGTCCAGAGTTATCAGAGGTGCAAATTTACCACCTATCATTGCTTGGAAGGCTTCTGCGACTTTTGGATCTTTCAATTTTTCAAGGTCAAATCTGTTTCTTGGTTGGTTAGGCTTTTTAATCATTTTCAGATGGAGGCGAAACGTTGTCATTAATAAATCATGGTCACTTCCAATATATGCTCCTGGAAAACTTCGTGTTCTGGCGATATTCAGTCCTGTGCAGAATCGTTTTATCACCAAGATGTGGTCAGTCTGGTTGTGATGTTGTCTATCTGGACTGCGCCAGGTCCATCTTCTGGATGCTTTGTGAGGGCCCCGAACGTGTTGGCTAGCACAAGATCATTGTAGGCAGCAAACTCCAAGAGCCTGAGTCCTCTTTCATTTGTTTCTACATTGCAGAAGGGTCCACATGTTCTTTGCCAGTTTGTCTGTGAATCAGCTCCCACCTTTGCATTCCAGTCTCCTTATACAAACAGAATGTCTTTCTTGGGTGAGTTGTCAATGACATCTTGCAGTTGGTTGTAAAAATTCTCCAGTTCGTTGTCTTCATAGTTAGATGTGGGTGCATAGGCCTGTATGATTGTGATGTTGAAGGGAGTCGCCCTCAGGCAGATGGTAATGAGCCTGCTTGAGACTGGGCAGCACCCATAATGCTGTTCACAATGCCCTTGTGGACAAGAAATCCAACGCCATGATTGTGTTTGTCCCCTCTTCCGCTGAAGTAGAGCTTATTCCCCTTCATCTGTTGTTATTTCGCCAAAGGTTTTCCAGCGCACTTCGCAGAGACCAATAATGTGCCACATGTACCTCTCCAGCTCATGTGTAAGTTCTTTCAACTTTCCCACAGCCCTTAATGTTCTAACGTTTTCCATGTACCGATGATGATGTTGTCTCTCCCACGGATCTTGGTAGTGGGGGCACCAGTAGCATACTTGTCACCTCCGTCCTGGTGTGCGGCGTAAGGCGCGGTCATTGTTGACCCGGGCTGCGGCCTATCCGGTATGGAAGAATTGTTAGTTATCTTCATGTGGTGTGTCAAGGGCAAGATACAGCCTGGCGGAGCCCATCCCTCTCCAGACTGGATGACCACGCCCTGGCCCTGAGCACATCGTCGTTGAGTTCATCTTGGAGCCATTCCGCCCTGGCCGTTGACTTCATTGAGTAAGACTTCCGCCCAGTGATGCTGTGCTAACATAACACTATTTTACTCATAGTTGGGAGACTCATGGGGGCGGGAGCGTCTTATTCCATCCCGTATGGATCCAATGGACCTGTACCTCTGCCCACGTGGTATTTTAACGAATGGCGAAGCCTCGAGTTATAGTGACACGCCCTGTTACCGCGGCATTTAAACGTTTTTGTTCAGTAATGTCACCATTTGTAACTTCTGAATAACCTGTATGTAAACATGATGACAGGAAGTTGACGTAACCATCAAATTTCAAATTTTGAAGAATAACTCTATTGAACGTAGATTCCTTTTACATGTACAGATTTAGGTAAATCTCATTTATACCATATCCAGTAGCAATCCTTTCTTTAGTAATCCAGTAGCAATCCTTTCTTTAGTAATCCAATAGCAATCCTTTCTTTAGTAATTTTCAGTCATAAAATCTTACCTAGCACAATATTCACAAATCGTCTGCTCCACAATCTAAACGTGAATGGAATCTAGGAGTTTTGATGTGTATGGGTTTCCAGGACAGTCAAAGTGAAAGTTGAAATCTCCAAGAATAATCAGGTTGCCACCTGTCGAATTTCCATACTCCAGGAGATTCGTAAACTGCTCCAAAAAGAGAGATTCAGTCGGCTTGTTTTTTCTACTAGGAGGAGGGCGGTAGAGGCAGAAAAATGGACTGACCTTTGTTCCAGTGTGAGTGTGGTTTGGACTAGTTCAAATGATGTGTGGTAGAAATTGAAGGTTGTAGTGTGGTTAAGACGGATGATCATGGAGTTCTTTGCGATGACAGCAATTCCACCTCCGCGAGAGTGGCAGGGGGAACGACTTGATGGAGTAACCGGTGGGTGTTAGATTCGCGCACATGTTTTTAGCCATGTTTCTGTCAGGAAAAAGACGTCGATATTCTGATCGTTGATAAAATTAACTATTTCTGTGCGCTTTTCCGGTGGTCCTACTGATTGGGCATTGAATAATGCGATGCGCAGTGGTATCTCTTGGATAGTTGACACAAAGGTTGACGATTTAATAGGGATTTGAATTATTTTATCTAAATTAACGGCCGAAGTTTTAAATTTCTGTGTCGGAAAGGGCGAAAGGGAGATAATTGGAATTCTTCTTCCTGTTCTACGCCGGTCAGCTTTGAAACAACGCTTCTTTTTTCGCTTCCGTTTACATTTAAGGAATGATGAATGTAGTCCCAGGTCGTTTAGTCTAGTGCACAATGTAGTGTGGAGAGCCAAGGAGTGGTCATTTAAAGCAATTAATGAGGGTCCATCATAGCATAAACGGGTGGACTGGCGAGTATCACGTGATGGCGGTTTGTTCAAGAACAAAGGAAGTTGTAGCGGTGGAGCAACTCAGCTGAGAAAAAGTCTAATTTTTCTCGTTTCCAAAACAAGAAGATGAAGAAACACATTCGCATAGAACAGCCAATGCATGATGAACACAATAACGCAGACGAAGACAGTCAGCAAGCACATATATCATGAAAAACGGCACAAAAATCCGGGACAGCTGCTTCAAACCGGTTAAACGATAGTGGCCATCTTGAATCATATATATATATATATATATATATATATATATATATATATATATATATATATATATATATATATATATATATATATATATATATATATATACTATCATACAGGTTAGATAATTTTTAATTCTTACTCTACGGAGATTCGAACTCAGGTCCGTGAGTAAATGGCACCTATCGTCTTGCCTGCACACACCAGTCCATATTCCATCACGACTAAGCACACATCACCAATAAATGGTGCAACTCAGTCGGTGTTTTATGCACTCGTGTGTAGCAGACGCTCGCATGACGGCCCAGTAATTAATTATCATCTATCTACACAGTCATTCCGGATTACTATGAAAGAAATCAAGGTATATAGGATTATAATTCTCTCTCTCTCTCTCTCTCTCTCTCTCTCTCTCTCTCTCTCTCTCTCTCTCTCTCTCTCTCTTTATCTAATTGATTGTTGTTTCCAGTCTCCGCCGTTATATCTCCTCACAGGCTTGTGGTGATGTCTGAATTAGGAGAATAAAATCTAGTTTACATATTAATATATTATAATTTTACGACCAAACAATATTTTGGCGTTACTATAATAGAGATTTGTAAATCAGGCCATTGCAAATAAACAGGCATGTTCTTTCCTTGATCATAAAATTTGCTTGTAAGCCTGGAGAGAATTTCTTCAAAGTTGCTGTCAGCACATATGAGTTCAAATGGCCTATAATCAAGTACTGCACCGACTCGAATCACAAAAGACTTTGTACGTTTATATCCAACCACGTCTAACGTGGTTGAGTGCTTATAAATATTAGCGATAGTTTTTGCTTCATTATTTTGGCAACAGTTTCTGAGAATTTTTCTCCCAGTGCTTGCCTTGCTTCGGTTCTGCAGAGTTGTACATCATTTCGTAGCAGAAGTCGATTGTGGATGCCACTGCTAAATGATAGTACTAAAATTATCTCTCCATTTTATTCATTACCGTCGTCACTTCTCGTTTCAATGTCTTCATCGTTAGGTTCACTCAATGACGTCCTGGCTAACGTCAGCGATTTGAAGTTTTCTTGCAAAATAATCATACAGTGACTTTTCACGCTTTGTGTCATACGCTTGACGAATTTACGTTGTTATTCTTCCAATAGAATTTCCAATCTGATAAAAATCAGATCTCACCTGTCCTAGGGGTCATGTACTGGTGACCCTTGAATTATCCAATGGAAATGCAGCTTATTAAAAATCTGAAAGTAAATCAAATCGCTCGGCACGCATGGATTCTCTTCAGACACAATCATTCTCTCAAACGCACAGATATAAGGCTTCATGACTGGCTGATAAAATTAGTTAAAAGTAACGTTTATAACATAGGTCACCAGAACATGACCCCTAAGCGGTCGTTATCAGATCTTCATGTAGGACAGTAGAGATCTGATTTTAATCAGATTGATATAATTTCCAACTCGATTAATTTATCAAGATGCATCGGATACTTATTTGAAAAAGCATATATCTTTTTTGCCTCTTTAACACATCTGCATGAGATATTTAAGCAAACAAGTGATTAATCTTTTTTGTGATGTTACAAACACTCCTCTGTTGGGACAATGGGATTCCTGCAATATATACGCTCATAAATTCTTTCAGAATACTATACGCATCAATGTGTGTACTTATCGCCATTATAACAATGCAAGAAGAATAGTTTATATACAGTATAGCAGCGATCATTAATCCTATTCCTGTAGTAATGTTTTGCTCTCGTACAAAAGGAATCGCCACATATGCAGTATAGTCACAGTCAGTAATATTTTCCTGACTGAAAACGTTACTCATGTGCATAGGTTGTGTCTGTAATACAATTCAAATGATAGTGGTCGGTTTTTTCACCACGTGAGCGTTGGAGTAAATTATGATTATTTGTCCTGTACGTGTATTTACACGAGTCTGTACATGTGTCTCTATGATAAAAGCTATATGTTTGGTTACCGATCTAAGTCAAAGTCCACACCCCCACTAGACTTTCCTCTCGCATGGTCCTCTCATGATAATTTTGTTTGGCGGGTTCGCGTGCCGGTTCGCAAGCACTTGCGTGTGATGTGATGGGGGTTGGGGGTTGGTAGATGGCTTTGAACTAGATCCGTAACCTAAACCTCTAACCCTATTATCCTACTGCTAAACTTGTAAACAAACACGCATTATCTATCTCTTGACCTTAACATTGCTGCTTTGATGTTAAAAAGTATCTATCACCTCTCTCAAAACTGTTTATTTAATTACAACGTAGCTTAGTGCAGCTATTTATAATGCGCTAGAAATGTACAATTGTTGTGTATTCGTTTTGCCATTAGATATATATAATTCAAAATGCGCCAGTTCTTTCTATTTATGTATTCTTAACCAGTTTTCTTGTATACTTTAGTCTGATGGCGAAATAAATCCCCTTGAACCTATATTTCACATGTTCTTTCAGTACCGTCGGAGAGTTCAGCTAGAATCGGGTAATCATGATTCATCAGATTTACATTTGACTCGAATTTACGACAACCGTGCATCGACTGACAATTTTCCAGCAACAACCAACATGTTTCCTGGAGGGGGTACATCTTTCAAAGTTTCAAAGTGACCAGTAACAAGTAATTGGCTCCTTTGCGAGGATGTTATATATATATATATATATATATATATATATATATATATATATATATATATATATATATATATATATATATATATATATATATGACCTTCACCTTTGACATAGGCACCAGCTAATTTGCCTATTCCCTGCACAGCCTTTTTGTAAAATCTTGTAATAATCCAGTGAACCCAAAAATTACGACTAAGCGTCGACATAAGATGGACGACGGATGACAGAGTTCCCATATATTTATCAATGCGACATTCGGAGCTGGAGGGATAACCAATATCACTATGAAATTTCATTCCGTTTACTGTTTGATAAAAAAGAAACAGTGCTTCTTGAGGACGTGAAAATCGTCATTCGGGTATGTCTACGGAAAAAATCGCGAAGCTCACTTCAAGAAATGATTAGTATAAGGGCTAAAAAGTGTATGTCTTCGTCATTAGAATAAGAACACCGTTGTCGTGTTCAGCAAATGTTTTTAGACTATATTACAACTGAATTCCTGTCATGTGTGATGTCACACTTTACCTACCGAATTCATTTATAAATATTCCAAGGGTGAATCCTAAGATATAGTTTAGGGGGTTTTTTTTGTTGGGAGAGCGGGGGGACTTGCGTCGCTCAAGCAACATCATTTGAGCCTTAATTTTAATTATTTACGCTTCATATAAGTAGATAGCCGAGGAGTACCAGCTGATATCATGCATTTGTGGTATTTTCAATTATACAGGAACAACTGTTGCAAGAGTGTGGTTAGGTTTTTCTGTCTCATTTACCCGAGTTAACGCAAGACGGCATGCGTTCCGTTGCACCTGGATATAAGTGTCGTAATCTGCTATCTAATCAGAGACCCACCCACCCCCTCATCAACACTAGAGATAATTCATGGTTCTGAAACATGGGATCTGTAACCTGAATTCTTTACACAACAATATTGATATTGTTGGCATGGTTATATGGGGTTTAACACAAAATTTCGGCACATGACAGGCTATGCATGGCTTGAATATATCTGGTGGAGGAAGAACTGAGAAAATTAGGGGATGAATCACCGATCCACGGAAAACTATTGGCTCTCTCTCTCTCTCTCTCTCTCTCTCACACACACACACACACACACACACACACACAAACACACAAGTTGGTCGAGAAGAGACTTGAACCCACGCAGACAGGGATGAAATGTGAGTGATCTGTAAAGGCGAGCGTCTTAGACCACCCGGCCACCTGGAGCCACATCAATATTAATATATCAGTGGTGCTGAGAACTACTGGTGCTAATAACATAAGTAATATTGTGAGTGGAACTTGCACCTGATGTTCTTGGATGTATTTGTGCCTAGGAATATTATTCTTTTTAAATACAAAGCACATGTTTGACAGGAAATGCATGAAAAGTAGGTATGTAAGTTAAACAGCGCATGTTCAGTACGTTTGTTCGATGATCGATGACCCATAAATATAATCTATGCGAAAAATAGTTGTTAATGATTTGGCATCAACTAGGGTATAATTGCTAATGATTTGGCATCAACTAGGGTATGATTGCTAATGATTTGGCATCAACTAGGGTATAAGTGCTTAAGATTTGGCAACAACTAGGGTAAAATTGGTTAGGATTTGGCATCAACTAGGGTATAATTGCTTAGGATTTGACATCAGCTAGGGTATAATTACTTAGGATTTGGCATCAAGTAGGGTATAATTGCTTAGGATTTGGCACTAAATTGGGTATAATTGCTAATGATTTGGTATCAATTAGGGTATATTAGGTAATGATTTGACATCAACTAGGGTATATTTGCTAACGATTTGGCATCATCTAGGGTACAATTGCTAATGATTTGGCATTAACTAGGGTATAATTGCCAATGATTTGACATCAACTAGGGTATAATTGCTAATGATTTGGCATCAACTAGGGTATAATTGTTAATGATTTGGCATCAACTAGGGTATAATTGCTTAAGATTTGGCAACAACTAGGGTAAAATTGGTTAGGATTTGGCATCAACTAGGATATACTTGCTTAGGATTTGACATCAACTAGGGTATAATTACTTAGGATTTGGCATCAAGTAGGGTATAATTGCTTAGGATTTGGCACTAAATTGGGTATAATTGCTAATGATTTGGTATCAATTAGGGTATATTTGGTAATGATTTGACATCAACTAGGGTACATTTGCTAATGATTTGGCATCATCTAGGTTACAATTGCTAATGATTTGGCATTAACTAGGGTATAATTGCCAATGATTTGACATCAACTAGGGTATAATTGCTAATGATTTGGCATCAACTAGAGTATACTTGCTTAGGATTTGGCATCAACTAGGGTATAATTGCTTAGGATTTGGCATCAACTAGGGTATAATTGCTAAGGATTTGGCACTAAATAGGGTATATTTGGTTACGATATGGCATCAACTATGGTATATTTGCTCATGATTTGGCTTCAGCTAGAGTATATTTGCTTATGATTTGGCATCGGCTAGGGTATATTTGCTTCAGCTATGGTATAGTTGCTCTTTATTACCAACTCGAGTATATTTGCCTCTGATCTGGTATCAAGTTAGGTATATTTGCTTACTGGCACCAAATAGGTTATATGTACTTACGATTTGGCATCAACTGCCGTATATTTGCATTTGTATTTATTATTTTTACATATTCAGGTATTTAGTACTTTAAATTTTCTTTCTTTATATCTTTCTGATTCACGTGCAGCTGTAAGTTTTTTAATTTACAAATTAAAATTACAGACAACGATCGATTCAGTACTTATTTATTTTGTTAAAGAGAACTCTTGTACAATGGTGCTTGGTAAAGCCTTTTAGTTAAAGTAAGTAATATTATTATTGATAGTATAAAATATGTGAATAAAATTAGTAATATAAATTACAAATCTTAACCTCCGTAGCGTAATGGAAACCTGAATGTAATTTTTGGTCATGATATTTTTGAAAAGACATATTTATGTTTATAATTTTGTCCTTATATAATCATGATGATGATGATGATGGTAATCATTGTTGTTGTTATTGTTGTCTAGCAAAATAGACTTGCGGCAGCCGTAATATGTAGTTCACACTAGAAATTGTACACTGATTTCGTGTATATAATGTCAGAAAGATTTTCTAAGAAAATCATATGTATGAATTTATTTTTTTTTAGAAAAGAACCAGTCAAGTATATATGTACCACTATATATGTACCACTTTCTTAGTCGCCTGAAAGCTGCATTTTGTATAGAAATCTTAAATTAAATTGATGGCCTTTTGTACAGAAAATTTGAACTTAAATGTTGGTCTTTTCATATCTAATTTTCAGGTACGTTAGGTTAACACCAGATTGTTTGGTGCAGTCCATTTTCCTTCCTTAATGGATATTTAGCACGCTTCTTTATCGAATTATTTCAAAGGAGTGTCATAAGAACGTGATTGTTACTACTTATACAGTAAAGGCAGAGCTCGTAAGTTGTACATTGTCTTCTTCGCATTGGCCTAATAAGGGTAAATTGCGCTGGGGCGACTATGAAGACCCAAAGAGGATTTGGCGCTCCTAGACCTCTGACGCCCGTGGTTTTGGCGCACCAATGCCTCTGACGCCCGCCCACTGCCCCTCCCCCCCGCCCCCCAAAAAGATGCAACAAAACAAAAACAATATTAACAGCTTAAAAGGTGGGAAAATACCAGCGTTGTCATCATTCCAACTCAAAATACTTGTATATGTACATTCAGATCGAAATGATCATATATAATTCATTCAGTTTTACCGTCAGTAATTAATTTGAATTTTTTCTAGTGCCCCTGTTGGGATGGTGCTCTAAGCACGTGCTTAGTGTGCTTAATTGGTAACCCGGCCATGATTAAATGTGACCTATTTGATGAACATTTTGGCAAAGTTTAAAATCTAAAAGATTTCTTCAGGAGATATTGAGTTGATTTGTACCTTTTTTAGAATTTTGTCAAAACACCATTTCATCTTTTAGGATATACAACATTAATGCTGAAACTAACAAATCTTTACCTTTCATTAAGAGTTCAGTTAGATTGCCATATTGGCATGAAAAAAATAATCATAAACACTGCTCATTTGCTTTGTTTATTCTGGGTTGATGTGTAAATATTATATTTCTGGACATCTATACAAATTTTATGACTTAGGATAATTTTCACAACAGTTTAGATTTTTTCTTCTTAAATGGCTTGAAAAACACGAGAACTCACTTTTTTGTAACACAAAATTTTAACCCAATTTTAATTGCTTACTTGTTTAAGTTTTGATGTAAATACAATGGTCGTATTTGATTGGACAACTTAAATTTTCTTATTAAGATTAAAGACTTGGAAGGTTAGCAAAAATCTAATTTTTTTAAAACTATTGTATTAAAAAATAACTATTTTCTATCGATGGATATATTTATTAATGTAACTAAATACGTGGGTGATGGGTATATGCAGCTTATTCTCCAGTGGTAGATTGTTTTAACGAAAATTGTTTCTCCTGGTTTTGCCATGCAAATATTCACCTTACAAAACATTTAGGACCATATTTTCAATATGAAAAATGGAAACTGCGACATTGCTATAAAGTTGTGAGTGTCTGGAGGAAATTTATCGAAATTCTGAGTGTCTGTAACTCACCTAGGGGTAATTTAGAGAAGTTGCTTGCGTCTATAATGTACCCAGAGGAAATTAACAGAAGTTCATTGTGTCTATAATATACCCAGAAGAAATTAACAGAAGTTCATTGTGTCCATAATATACCCAGAAGAAATAGGTTATTCCCGTAAAATAATGTTGTGCAATCGTTTATCCGTAATTCACACAGACTATACATACAAACAAAAAAAAAAAAAAATCAAAGTTTGTAGAAAGTAAAAAGCCCAACATTCGGTAATAAACGCTATTCATTGGGTATCTACTTTGATTGTTGGTCATAAACGCTATTCATTGGGTATCTACTTTGAGTCATTTCTACTTTTAATTCAGAGTTTAATGTGAGGGTTGTACATATTTAGAAGAGGTAGTATTACCACATATGTTAATTCTTTGCTATTTTTTTCTTCTTCTATTATTTAGTTTATTTTGTATTCACAAACATTTTTATGTGAAGTTTCAAGACCCGTTCATTCTAGTGAGACACTTTCTAAACATCATGTTTATTTATTTAATATTTTCATAAATATGTATGTTACATGTATATTTTCAACTGCACTTGTTATGCATATATAAATATATTTATTCAGTTTCTATAAATTTATGTATAAATGCTTCTTTTTATATTGAAATTCGAAATCCATTTACCACTGATAAATAAAGAATTAAAATTATGAATTGTTTAATTCTTGATCAAGTGTATGCTTAGAAATGGTTTATTCACACATTATTGCTTTGTGCATTTTTTTTTATTTGCTGCATCCGACAGTATTGCCCCTATGTTAATTAAATGTCAGATATTTCTTTGCTGTTTACTTTGCCGAATTTGTGAATTTAGTTGCTACAGTGAATGTCGATCAGCGTCGTCTTTAATTTCCTATTGCGTGAAAATAATTATTGAATACTACTACTACTACTACTGTTACTTATTATTATTATTATTATTATTATTATTATTATTATCATCATCATCATCATCATCATCATTATTATATCTTTACGAAGGGATAAGTAGAATCCTGAATGATTTAACTGGGAAGCCGTGCTTAGATCTTCCTGTCAATGGTGCTTTCTAGACGATCAAGTTATCACGAATACTTCATCAGCTGATAGAATAAGCTATAAAGTAAATGAACCTAAAATGGGCTTCGAATACAACCCCATGTTTCTTTGAGTGCTACTGTTATTATACTTATTCAAAACGTTGTTTCAAAATGATACTATCGTTTTGGATTGGGCGTAGCAATTGCTGTCTTTGTTAACCGTGAAATTTACAGATCCAGACGATTCCCGCCGTGTGTATCATTTGAGTATAGCGCATTTAAAGAGAGCGTGAGTTTCAATGACAGAAACTGATCGTAACATGTGACTCATGCAGATATTAAAAAACAAAATAAAACTGGACAGCCTGTATATACGCATATTGACCACTACTGCCAAACGACCACATCATGAGAATGTCTGTCGTTGCTATAACAACGTACTGTTTCACCGCCAAGCGGTACAAACAAACTCTATGGTAAATTTGAATCGGTTGTGCAACTGTAAGGCGAAAGGTTTGTACAACGCATGAAGTTTATACCCTTCAGATCAGGAATTCTTCTCTCAGATTTATGGGTTTTTTTTAAATGAAATTAAGAATTTCTCTAACTTGCATGAGAGATTTTGATACTCCCCTTGCTAACCCCTTTAAATGTACGTAACTTTAAAAGCGCATCAGTTTGAATTTTAAAAAAATCATTAAAAAGAAATGTATTTGGAATTCTCTGATATTTCCTTTTTTAGCACAGGTTTCTTCCAGTTTTGAAATAAAGACGATTACATTTTTAATGAAATTCATCACCTAAATCATTTTCGTTACATAATGTACAGTCTTTCTTGGATTATGTAGTTTGAGGTTATAAATTTAAAGTAAGTAATACACAAGTTTTCGGTAAAGAAATTAAATAATCTTCATAGATGTTTCCTTTGGTTGATAAACTTTTGTTTGTCTACAGATGTATGTCCGTCTGTCTGTTCTTTATAGTGTTGATAAGCCGATGTATGTTAGAAAAAGACCACGATTACCAAATGTATCCAAATCCACATTCTTCAACAATAGATTTTACGTAATCATACAATCGATAAGTATTATTCTGCACTGGATATCTTTTAGTATAATAATATATACGACTTTCACTTATATGTACTGGATATCTTTTAATATAATAATGTCTGCCACTTTTGCGTATATGTATTGGATATCTTTTAATATAATAATGTCTGCCACTTTTGCGTATATGTATTGGATATCTTTTAATATAATAATGTATACCACTTTCGTGTATATGTACTGGATATCTTTTAAAATAATAATGTATACCACTTTTGTGTATATGTGCTGGATATATTTTAATATAATAATGTATACCACTTTTGCGTATATGTACTGGATATCGTTTAGTATAGTAATATTGTTACAAGCCAGGTGTATTTGCTTGACCAAACGGTGTCAAACCCTGGCGCGATTCCGCTAGAAGTCATAAGTTTACCCCAAATTTCCAAAGACTTCTATACAACTTCAGTTATAAATTAGAAAGCCTGACGTGTCCGTTCTATACATAAATTTTACTCTGATCAATGGAAGACCACAGATCTCACAACTTTCCAAATATCTATCAACCGCACATCTACATGGTTTCTCTTCATCAACTTTCTGTACCGTCAGCAGTTCACGCCATAGAAGCTCTACAGCTGTCCCCTAACACAGGGAACTATTTTAACTACGCCACCTTAGGCCAGTCAGTTCGTGGTTTCAAGGCACATTACGCCAGTACAACCGCATCACATTTGCCACCATGGCGACATAAACGGTATCTGACGAGTCCCTTCTTGTTTATTCCTTTGTGTAATTTACCGGTCTCCTACTGTAAATACTGCCACTGCAGTCACACCACCAATGTACACCATTAGATTTTAATAGGGACTATGGTACTCTGGGACACTCAGGCACATTCATGCGGTTTTGACCTGAATTCACTAAAAGTGAACCATGGCATCATGGAAACTCACTAACACTTCACTCCGTGATGCTTGCTCCTAGTAATTGGCTAATTATTTTTTCGGGCTAAGGAATGTTTCCATTGCACCGAGTTCCAATAATCAAACAAGTAATCACAAAAATCTAAGAATTCCTTAAAACGGGGCGTTATAACAAAATGTGCATACTCCAAAATTATTACATTATGTACAACTTTCTCGTATATGTCCTGTTTTTTTCTCGGTTTATATGCACCAATATTTGATTACGTTCGATTGCACTCTAAGCGTAAGTTGTGAATTCCAGTTTCTCCAAAATGCATATATAGAGGACCATACCTTTTACATTTAGAAAAAACAAACAAACAAACAAACAAACAAACAAACAAACAAAACATCTATGAACATCTATATCAATTCTCTCAAAGATTTTGCAATTTTTATAATGGTCGACCCATATAGTAATATAGGTCATATCGGATAGTTTAACTGATAATCTATTGGAACTTCAAAGTTCCATATACGTTTTGGGTTTTTTGTTTTGTTTTTTTTGGGGGGGGGCAGGGGGTTATTGTTTTTTTAAAACAAGAATAATGCTTATTTATCTTTTGATATTACTTGACTTGTAGCTGCAAGAAATCTTATGGTCGGACTCAGACGAGACCCAAGATAACTGTATTAATTAGCCTCTTTTAGCGTCGTTGTCAGGTTAAACAATTTTTGTTTAATCTTTACCGAAAATCGCTTTGTTCACATTCACTTTTAATTTCCAATAATCCCAATAATTACTACAATTATTGATCAAAGATTGGAGATCTTTGGTGCTCTCTGCAAGGACAACTATGTCATTTGCATAAAGAAGGAAAATAAGTTGAAATACTGAGTGTTTTCACAATCTCAAATTTCAGGTTTGATGCAATTGCAATGTTTCAATTCAAGATAATCTTCACGGTCAATTAGCAAATAATAATGGTGATAGATTATTGACCTGTCAACCTGCCGAACAACTTTTATGAGGGAGAGAAAGATACATTGCACACCAGATTCATATGATTGCTTTATCCTCCGATGTCTCGTGTATATGTAGACATAATCTAATTAAAATTGTAATATAGAAATCACGTGTAAAACATTGTTATCCGTGTACAAAATAGAAACTACATAAGTGGAGAAAAAATATAATTTTAAACGAAATGAACTGTTTGGGATAACAATTTACAGAACCAGTGTTTGTGTACTAAACATTGAATTTCCAAGGCAAACATCCCATCAGGTGGGATTGTATTCTGCATAAAGAAAGAGTTCAGTTAGATAAATATGTTTGAAAATGGCCTTAGTTTGGTCTGATGTCAGACTATGCATGCCGTTATGTGCTTAGAATACGTATTGCTGTTATACGAAGCCGTATCTGTCATCATGGTCTTCACTTGTTAGATAACCTCCAAAGCAGTTCTGTAGGAAACAGGGACATCGAAACACTGCCAACCGGACCTGGTTTACAGAGTATTTCTTTCCTCCTTCATCATTTATTTATTTATTAATTAATTTATTTATTTATTTATTTATAATAAATTTCCATGTTGGTGGCTGCCCTATGGCCACATTACTCATTGTCACGTGGTTCCGAATAGCCAATACAAAATGGAAATAGAATGCTGATGTGCCTAAATAAATCCAGACAATGTATCCCTTAATGCTATAATCTCACAAAATCTTTCTTAGCAACAAAACATATAATTCAAATTTTCTAATTTCAGCAGGCGATTTAGACCACAGGTGCTCAACGTGAGCTTGATATTGAAAAAAGCAATAATCTGCAGATAAAAAAACATACCGAGTGACGAAATTGCCTCAGACTATCCCCCCCCCCATGACCCGTTCTGACAGAGGACCCTGTCTATCATACTGTAAAAGAGACATAGGACCCTGTCTATCATACTATAAAAGAGACATAGGACTCTGTCTATCATACTATAAAAGAGACATAGGACCCTGTCTATCATACTGTAAAAGAACATAGGACCCTGTCTATCATACTATAAAAAAGTCTCTTATAGTATGATAGACAGGGTCCTATGTCAGAACGGGCCATGGGGGTAATCTGAGGCAATATTTTCACTCGGTATAATTTTTTTCCTTCAGATTATTGCTTATTTTCAACATCAAGGTCGCGTCGAGCATCTAAGATTTAGATGTGCTCACAAAAGCGGACATTATTGTGATGCCACCTCGATTTAAGATCTGGCTCAAACCGCCAGGCAAACTTTTCATTATTATTCACCAAGTCTGGGATCAGACTGATTAATGTTAGGCTGTAGAGAGGAGATTTTTTTTTATAAAAATTCTGATATCCCCTATTGGGCTAAACCAAAGAGATAATGTGCTCTATATTTTGAATATAAAGGACAGTTGTTCACGACGTAGGCATTTTGATGCCGACTGTGATGTTTATACTTTTACCATCTGTATGATTGAATTTACCGCCCTCAGATGCCCTACTGGATGATTGAATCTACCATCAGATGCCCTACTGGATATTGAATTTACCGTCGTCAGATGCCCTACTGGATGATTGAATCAACCGTCAGACGCCCTCCTGGATGATTGAATTTACTGTCAGATGCCCTACTGGATGATTGAATTTACTATCAGATGCCCTACTGGATGATTGAATCTACTGTTAGATACCTCACTGGATAATTGAATCTACTGTCAGGTGTCCTACTGGTTGATTGAATCTGCTGTCAGATGCCCTACTGGATAATTTAATCTACTGTCAGGTTCCCTACTGGATGATTGAATTGACTGTCAGATGCCCTACTGGATGATTGAATTTACTGTTAGATGCCCTACTATGTAACAATACAAATTGTAAAGATCATATCCACATTCTGGAAATTAGTCGGTACTATGAGTCTCTAGTTTGTATAAAATTAGTGAGTAACTGTTAAATGATTGCAGAACGAGTTATACTCATGACTCTGCATGGAAGGTGTATATGTCTGAGCCAAATGGAAAAGCACGGGTGTGAATTTACTCTGGGGTGATTGTACGAAACGAAGATCTGGTGAGATAAGGACCCCGATTCAGATATGCTCTTCTTAACTGCCAAGGAATGAAAATTCAGTTAGTGATTATGCGTTTGTTTGGTCAAGATTTTTTAATCTTTCTGGAGATCGGTAAATAGAAGGACATGTAAAGCGAAGACCACTAGCCTCAGTAGTGAATGGTGCATTAGGCGTAACAGTAGTTAATGGGGGCGGTATACGGACAGTGGGACTTACCATTAAAAAGATGGTCCCGGCACTATACGGACATGGGGAATTTAACATGGTGGGCCACTATACCGACAAGGGGAAATTGAACATGGAATCTGAACAGGGTGGGGCACTATACGGACAAGGAAAATGTATAGAGACATCGACAGATATATGCAAACAAACAAATACAAAAATATGGCAATAGAGAATAGTCATCTTTCGAGGCAATGGAGTGGCCCTGAAAAGTGCCTTTTGGGGTTTCTGTTAACACCTTTGAATTAACATAGAGCGCATCGCACAGGTCTCCTTTTCTTCCTCAAACTTCGTCTGACAGCTGGACCGTAGATTAAGACTCGCTTCAGACAGCCCTGCCTCTCCACATAGATTCTTCGTTTCCAAATGGCCGTATCCGTGATCATGGTGATAGCCCATGATGATCTGACATACATGGGATTGTCCGGGTTGAACAGCATTCCCGATATGAGGGTAGACGATTCTACGTTTGTCCACATCTTGTCATGAGAGCAGGTGACTGGAATGAGGTGATCTGCGAGTATTTATAGTGGATGAGCGGATCGAAACGGATTGACTTCTTTCACCAATCAAAACGCGCGTTACAAAATTCAGTCACAGCGCGGAGTCTGTCTTCCAGTCAGAAGAGAGCTACCTATGACGCCACATATCCTATATAGGTGCGCTAGCGCCTGTGCGCAGTGAATCGATTTGACAGAGTTGGAACATGACGGAAACTACGAATATGATGAATTGGGGTGCACCGGCAGTGGAGAAGAGAAGTGATGCCTTAGCAGCAGCTACTAAAGCAAACACAGCCCTAATTCCAGAAAACAACGATTTTAATTGAGATTTAGTGGATTTTCTCTCTTCTTCACAAAAATTTGTTCCCGTACCAGCACCTCCGCCTTCTTCTGCTTCCTTAACGCACGTCGAGGATTTTAGACAAAGGCAGAAAGAAGAATTGGAGAAATTTTGCAACAGTACAAAGAAGCAGAACAAGTCTTTCTCATTCAACAGCAACAGCAAGAAGAAGAGGCAAGAAGAAAACGACAGGAAGAAGAAGCAGAGAAGAAACAAGGGTTAGAAGAGAAGGAGGACGGTGAAAGTCAAACGGTAACGGTACTCTTAAACATTTTGGCAGAGTTAAGGAGTCTGAAACAAATGTATCAGACTTCTTTAATACGACCCAAGAGAAAAAGACCTTCCAGAGCTAAACAGTCCAACCCAGTCAACACTCACACTACTCCTGAGATACCAACACTAGTGATCTCTACCAAATCATCGACAGTAGCAGGTCAATAAGTAGGCCTTGGCTGTGGCAAAGGGATAAAGCAGTTAAAGCTCATTACCTCCCGTTCCTGAGTTTGTTTTGGCCACTCACCTCTCTCGAAAAGAGTGACTACTCAAAGTTTGCCAATATCAAATATAACTGAAATCCCTTTTTTCCCCATCATGTATGTGTGTGTGTATGTGAGCGCGCGCGCGCGTGTGTGTGTGTGTGTGTGGGGTGGGTGGGTGTGTGTGTGTGTGTGTGGGTGGGTGTAGGTCCTTATTTTATTATTATAAAAATCAAAACCAAGGGACACGTTTTTCTTCCCGGTCTATTCTCGTACAAGTTATAATCAAATTTCACAACACATCACTTTATGAAGTTCATTGACTTCTTTTCTTTTCACTCTCTCCTTTTTTTTGAATTTCTTCGCTGTTACAGGTGTTTCCTCCTCTTCTTCCTCACTTTCTTCTCGTCCTCTTTTCTTCTTTTTCTGGACGGGTCTGGGTTCTTCCTTTTCGGAGGGTACTTCTTCTTCCTGTTCGGAACCACTCTCCGCCTACTATTCTTGTTTCTTGGATCGGTTCTCTTTTTATCTTAGGGCAGTCTATAGAACAATGTCCTTTCACCTGACAATGATACAGGTATCTTGACCTTTGTCTCTTTTGACGTCCGTCTTGCTTTGACGTTGTGGACACACTGTAGCTCAGTGTCCTTTTTTCTGACAGATATAGCAAGTATCTTCACTTTTATCTCGAAAGGAGGGGGAAAAGTACGTCGGCTTCTCTGAAAAAAAAACTTCGTATGAGACCTCGCAAAGCTTTGATCAGAAGTTCGATCTGTGTTAGCTCTTCCATCTTTCTTGAAGGATTGAGAGTGAAATGAATACTTTCAGGGAAGTCACTGACCCTTTATATAGGGAAGGCACTTACCTTACATTTGTATATAGGGGACCATAGCGTTTAAAATATAGTCATGTGACATTTTGCGATCAAGATGAAACGATCGCACAATTTCATGGAGAAAGGAGAAGAAAGTAAGAGGCAGAAACATGACCTATCGCCTCGCACAGTAGCTAACATCTTGGCTCAGATTCATGCCATCGATTTTGAAGATGACATGAGTGAGCCAGAATCCATACCTTCTACGTCTGCATCCAGACCCAGAGAGTCACAGTCAAACCAAAGTTAACCAATAACGCCTGAAAAGTATTACCACATTCAAGAGTCGGATATACGCTCCTCCAGATAATTTAAAACCACAGCCTACACGTACACGTGAAGTTCAAAGATTTCAAGTCAGACGTACCGCTGGAGAAAGCAGAAGGGTTCATCACCGATTGTGGGATTCTTTGTTAACTACACTGAAACGACAATGTCCAGCCAAAGAAGACGATCGCTGCAGACTCTCCATTTATCACGACAGTTTCAAGTCACCTGTTTGGATCGAGTTGAGTAGCCCGGCAGAATTTACACCTTTCAAAGTCATCGACAAGATTCAGCACGTACAGCAATCCAACGATCAGTTTCACATAACCTATAGAAAAGCTACACTGTACATGACCCGTGTTTCTCTTAGCCCCAAAGGGACCGGACGCAAAATGGTGTTATTGGTGAATGACTTTCGCAGCCTCAAGCACAGCATCGTTCAAATTAACAACACTCAAGACAAGATGTATTTAGCTCGTGCCATCGTGGTGGGACGAATGTATGCTGACAAGAACGACACGGCAGAATGGAAAAGAGCCTGGCAAAATATTCAAATATCGAACCGAGCCAAACAACGAAGTGAAGCAGAACTCCTGTTACAGCAAGCTGCTCTATCAAAAGACACACCCTGTGGCATTCCTGAAATGCAAAAAAGTGCAAGACGTCGTAGCTCCACGCTACACACTGAAAGTGCACCCTCAAAAAGTGCGTGGACCTCTGTTGTTTCGAGGTGACAATTTCAAAGACGGAAAATACAGTCACGTCTATCATCACGACGAACATTTCGATGCCATCACCACTATCACCGGATTTATCGGATACATTTATTACTATGAGAAATGTGCCTATTGCAATAACAATCGAGAGAAGCACAAGCATTGTCCAGGATGTTTGGTCTCTAGACTCTGTCTTGGTGAAGGACAAGAACGAGTGCATTCCTCAGCTTGTCAGCGAACATTTGTCAGCCCTACCTGTTACCAACAACATCTGAAGACGCAAGGTTCACAGCAGAAAGGAACTTGCCAACTCCTGAAATGGTGTTCTATTTGTGGACAATTCATACGTACCAATAGTGCGAAGGCGCTCGTTTGTTCAGGAAAGATGCGATGTGGAAAAATCTTCCGGGGACCGAACACGCTGGCCGATTTCGCCCATTGGATCTTAGACCCTATCGACGAGTCAAGAGGACATAGAACGTTACGGAGATTGCCATCACTATGCTACGGTGATGGTTCACAATTTATCGGGGTACGATGGATAATTTCTTCTCAGATACTATACTGAACAAAGCACCGAGCGTCCTAAAGTGACCTTGAACGAAGCCAAAGTCATTTCCATGCAAGTGGGACATGTGCAGTTTAAAGATTGGGTGAGTTACTTGGCCATGCCGTTAAGTCGAATGGCTAATAGGTTTGGAATGACAGAAATGACCAAAGGATATTCCGCACATTTTCAGTACCAAAACCAATCAACATGCCGTTCTACCACATTTGCCTGAAGCTCACTACTACGACCCCGACAACATGCGCACCGAACAAAGAAGATGACATGAGTGAGGCAGACTCCATACCATCTACGTCTGCATCCAGACCCAGAGAGTCAAAGTCAAACCAGAGTTCATCAAACAGTAAACAACGAGAAGCTTTCTATGCTTGGTACCAAACTCACGCCTCGGACCTCTTCGACTTTCAGGAAGAAATGTAAAAGTATTGTCGATCAGACGTGGACATTTTACGGCGATGGTGTGGAAAAGTTTGAGAATTATTCATGGAGCACGGAGTGATCGACCCCTTGAATAAAGCCTGTACCATTGCCAAAGCGTGTTCCTTAGTGAACCGAAAACGAATCATGCCCGAGAAGACCCTGGCTGTCATCTGCCCTCAAACAACCAATTTTGTCAAACGTGCATACTCGCTCAAAGCTCTGCGCTGGCTATATTACTTGTGCGACAAGAAAGGCAAATGGATCCAACATGCCTGAAACGGAGCAGGCGCAAAGACTATTGGAAATGATTCAGTGGATGCCTGGGACTTAGAAAACCCTAAGA
>JAECUM010053234.1:0-25734 GCA_016617855.1 Megalonaias nervosa
ACTCAAGGATGAGTCTGTGCGTGATTATCAATATTATTCTTACGACGCACGAGTTCCAGATCAGCGTGGAAGAATTGAACTTCAGGTTCAAGATACAAGTAGGTATTTCTTACCCGCTGAGGCATTTATTGAAGTAGGTGAAATTTTAAATAACGCTGTTCCTGCAGCACCAGTAGTATATGGAGCTGAAGTTAGGGTTGGTTTTGTTAATAATGGCATCATGGCGTTGTTTGATAGTGCTACGTACATGATTGACGGAAAAAATATTGAATCAATCCAGAAAGACGTTGACGTTGCTACAACAATACTTGGTCTTGCGAGATACAGAGACGATTATTCAAGATCTGCTGGTCCATCAATGATGTTTGCGAAGGATACTTCTGACCACCCTGATAACGGACAATATAATATAAGACGACCAAGCAATAATGCCAACAACGCTGACGCTGACGTGTGGCCTGTGGTTCATGGTGCTAATCCAGAATTTAATTTAGGATTTGCAGCACGTCGATCAATGTTAAAAGGTGACAGGAGAACATTTTCATGTTCAATTCCACTTTCACATATATTTGGATTTTGCAGAAACGTCAGAAAAGTTATTTTTGGAGCTAAGCATACAGTTGTACTTGTACGAAAAGGCACTGACAATGATGCAATATGGCGACCTATTGGTGATGCTGGTAAAGTAATTCTGACAAAACTTTCATTGTGGATGCCGGTGATGACTCCGTCAATATCTGAAGAAGACCGGTTGCTATCTTTTATGAGTCAAGGTGGTAAATCAATGTTGTCATGGTTGACAGTGACCACAGATGCTACCCAAAGTGATATTAATGGTTTATTTACATGGCAAATAGCTTCTCAGCATGGTGTTTCTTCACCAAGACACATATTTATCGCATTACAAGATGCTGCACGAGTAGACAATCAAACGCGTAGTATTAAGATATTTGACAAACTTGGTGTTTCCGAGGTTTCCTTAAGAATAAATGGACATCAAGAACCATCCGAAGATATATTACTGAATTTCGATCAAAATCATATAGCACGTGCATATCATCGTCTTATGTCGTTTATGGGGCGTGATCAGAACATTGATACTGGTTTACAAATATCAGTTAGATTTTACAACCTTATATCCGATTTATTACTTTTCACTAGAACATTTAGATTTAACCAGACAATCAGTAGTTGATATACACTTTCGAGCTCGTGTGACGCGAGGAGCTATTGCTGATTATAGAGCAATAGCCGTTATACTCAGCGATAAATCAATGTTACTTGAAGGTGCTGGTGGACGAATGAGAGTCGTTGATGCCCCAGTAGAAAATATGTAACACGTAATTAGATCATCTATTATAATTATAATGTCATATCATCACGTTAGTGTTACCCTGACTCCTGGTCAGATCAAAAGGCTACAATCAGCATCAAAAAATAACTGTGGAATAAAAATATCGCTAAAAAAAGAACAGATGAGCGGTTCAAATAAGTTATCGTTGACCGAGCGTCAATTCAAAAACTTCAGTGAAGCCAAAAAGTCAAATAAAGGTATAAAACTTAATCTTTCTGCGGGAGCTATCAAAGACATCGCTAAGACGGGTGGTATATTTCCACTTCTTGCAGCTATACCAGCATTAATAGCCGCTGCAGCCCCAGCTGTTGCAAAAGCAGCTGCATTAGGCGCTGTTGGAACCGCTGCTGGAATGGCATTAAAGAAAGCAACCGGACAGGGAATAAGAAGAACATCCAAAAAAAAAAGGGAAGAGGTCTAAGATTACCAGGGACCCCATATTCATGGTACGGAAAGGGTCGAAGACTTCCCGGGACAGTTTACTGATATCGCCTATGTCCAATTTTGATTTACTCGATGCTGCTAAAAAACCAAAAATAAAAAACTTCAGAGGTGTTTTTATGCGCGATCAGTTACCAAAACAACCGAACAATATTGAAACTGGTATTATTAATCTCGATAAAAACTCTGGACCAGGCACCCATTGGGTTGGATATGCAATTGATCCACGTAGAATTATTTATTTCGATTCATATGGATTAGCGCCACCAAAGGAATTTCTTCATTATGTCAGCAATAATATTGCTCCAATTTGGTATTCAACGTTACCAACACAAACATTAACTGATCCACCAATATGTGGTCGTGAAGTACTTAATGTACTTGATGTTATATCAAAATCAACAAAACCACCTCATAAAGTCGTGCATGAATATACCACATTGTCACATTTAAACAGACATTGATAAATAGAATGGTAGATATTTACGGAAGATCTGCTCGTGGTAAAGCTCAGCAGCAGGCTGATTTATCTAAATATGCAACTCTTGATCAGCTCAGAAATGAGATTGACGATTTATTAAATATTACAAGTGTGGATCAAAATGAAGTAGTTGTTTTTCAGGATAAACAAGGACGATTAAAAACGAGTAACATACAACTGCCAGATGTACTCATACGAATTCCTACCGCAGTTGTTGATAATATCGTTATTTTTTCTGATCAAGGTAAAATACAAGATTCTGGTAAGTCAGTTAACGATTTTATCAAGCGAGCTGGTGATTCATTCACGGGTCACATTATCATGAATCGAAATAAAATTATAGACCTTGGAAATCCAACCGCAGATACAGACGCCGCAACAAAAAAAATATGTGGATGATCAAGAATCTAAGTACCTGTTAGTCAACGGCGGTATAATGCGTGCATTTCTCAACATGAATAATAATGGTATTAATAATCTTAGAGCACCAGAATCAGATTTTGACGCTGCAACGAAGAAATATGTAGACGATAGCAACATTCTTATGACAACTTCGCTAAAAACAATCAATGACGAAATGACTACATTCAATGGTACTTTTACTAGACATGTGAACAACCAACCGTTGACATAAAACTAGCCGACGTTAACATGAAACTCAATGATATTGTTAGTGGAATACCTAATATTGTTCAAAAAACTAATCTGATTAAAATTCCACACGGACAAATTAAAAATATCGTGTACACAGTAACATCAGGATCAACAACATGGACACCGCAAAATAACACTCTCGAACATACCGCAGAAGTAACTGGGTTATACAGGCTATCCCTGTACGGTTCGGAAATTACTGCGGCCACGTCATTATCACCGAATGTATATCATAATCCTCTATTGGTGATGCTAACCAAGAACATCAAAGAAACGTTTACGTAACATCAACGGAAATACCTCCGAGACGTTACTGGTGGTGCCTAGAATTCGTAGCTGAAACTTAATTAAATGACGTTGTTAGTATAATGAATCAAGTGACTGAGTCACTTATGGACGTTCAACGTCACAGATACGCTCAAGTATGTGAGTGTCAAACCAAACTAAAAAATATCATCGACGATTATACAGTAAAACTACAAAAATATTGCAGGCGTATGGTTGTCATTGATATAATCGTTTACTCAGTTTCCGCTGTTGTTGCTGGATCCGGATTATTATTATCAATGACAGCGCCTGCAGTTGTAACAATCGTCGTTTCAACGGCAACAACATGCGCAGGCATTTTCAGTATTATCGCTAAGAAGATAGCTACATGTATAAATGATAAATTGCACGAGTATATAATAAAATTACACACAGCAGCAGCGGCGTATTCTAAATTAACGTCATATATATTTCCTTGTATCTCAGCGATGGTAAAATATCTGATGAGGTGTTCGCAACGATAATGAAAACCTATGATGAAGCATTCAGAATCGCTGACAAAGTCACTCACAATAATCAAGGCGAATTAAATAATAACAATATTAATAATGACTGAGTCTTCAGCAGCGTCAAGAGAATTACTTCAACAGATCGTCACTAATACAACTCCGTCAAAAACTACAATGATTTAATTAAGTTCGACCAATCCTGAATTTAGCGTTAACTTTCCAACCGCAATTCATGCAAAAGAAATAGCATTAGCACAGTTACGGGTTTATTATAGCTGGCCTAATATTAGATCAAAACCATTTGGTGGACTACAGCCAAATAATTCATTAGTATTCGCAAATAAGAATAAACCTGATGGAACTCCTGATTGGCAAGTAGTTAGTATTCCAACTGGCAGTTATCAGATAGAACAGATCAACGATGAATTCCAACGCAGAATTAAATCCGTTACAGGAAAAGAATCAAAAATAGCAATTACTGCTTACGAACCAACATTATCAGCGGTGATTGAAATAAATTCCCCTGATTATTCTGTAGATATTTATCAAAGTTCGATTAGATCAGTATTAGGATGGCCTGAAGTTGCACCAGCTTATCAAGTACCACCAGAACCACAACGATCTGATTTCGTCATAGATGTTAATAAATTTATACAACTTCCAGAATATCGAAAAGTAAAAGATGGTTGGCCATGGCAACTATATTCTGATGAGAGAGGTATATATGATATAGGTAGAACAGATACCTATTTTACAAAAATAATTGATGGCAAGAAAGGTAAAATAATAATACTTGATATTGATGAAATAAATTCATATGCTAATACAATTAAATCTGAACATGAACGTGTATTTCATAATCTACAAAATTTTTCAAGCATTAATGTTTCTTACAACGATGATTTAAAAAATCAAATAATTGAAACAATGCAACATTTGAATCAAGTTGCTTCGGACCTAGAGTTTGTGAATAATGCTATTATTACCAGAGAAGGAAGATTTGTAAACCCCCATCCATTTAAACATACTACAGGTTACATAGTTAATGAAGACGATCCAGTTCAGCGTCTTCCAAACTATCGTTTATTTACAATAGTATTTCTTAAACATTTCGGAATTACAAGAGAACAACTACCAACATTTATAATTCCCGGATTTAACTCTGAAGAGCTAAAGAAATCAGTTAATGATCTTATTGATGAACACTTTAAAAGAATATGTGATTCATGGAGAAAATTAATTCCGCCACCAACCGTTCTTAAATATAATAACAATCCGTATGGCGCAGGTCGTCATATCTCACCTGGCATTGTTAATATAACATCAACAATCGCAGTCAATCTAGTATGTGATGCAGTTGATAGTAGTTATCAAGTAGATCTTTCAAAGTCTAACCAGGCCCAGCAAGGATATATATTACATACATTCACACCTCAAGCGCCGCCCGGGTGGCTGATTGTATCTGAGCCAATTAATCAAATATACCTGCGTATACATAATCCATTATTGTCAAGAATAAATTTCAAACTCACAGACCAGTCTGGAAACATCATTGATCTGCGTGGAGAGACGTTATATATTAATTTGTACATACGCTCGTAGAGTAAATATTATAATTAAGAGAAGAAAAAAAATAATTTATTTATTTTTTATAACAATATATCTGGGTAACAAAAATAATTTTATATTCTCTGACAAATCAAAGATAAAAGCATAAAACTTAGTAAATATTGCAGTTGTCGTACTTATACTAATGGAACCCAACATAAGTAATACATAGTACATGTGCATCTAGGATTGATAGCGCACCAATATTGTTTTTGATAATAATAAGTATTTTTACATGGCGCTGTTTATATTGTTCGTTTAGCGAATAAATTCTTTTGTAATCGGCGCATTATTCAGAAAATATTATAGATCTGAGAAAATTGAAAATGTACTTGTTTTATGTTATTTTTGCTTGTTTTTTTAGCTGTTTTTTAGTCAAATTTCTAATTTCGCACGGGTCAAACCCCCAGCGTTTCTCTAAATGATTTTCATGTTTTTTGACATTTCTTCGTAAAAATAACAGATTTCAAGCAAAAAACTGCAAATCATCATTAAAAAATGAGCAAACAATGATCAAAATTATACATGTTTGAGAAGAAAATGCTGAAAAACACGAAAATCATTTAGAGAAACCCTGGGGTATTGACCCTCAGAGTGCTTCAAAATCTAGTCGATTTTCATTGATTTTTGGCCATTTTTCATGCAAAAAACGAGATTTTCGAGCAAAAAACGAGGTTTTTGAACAAAATCAGCGAATAAAAAAAAACACTAAATATTTTATATAATTTTGCTTTTAATATTTTAATCAGCACAACATGCTCTGATTTGTAACTGTAACGTCATTGCTTGTAGAATCCTTGGCAGGTCTCTATCTACACATTTATTATAAACAACTATACATTTTCTCTCAAAACGCAGATAAAAATTATTTTTTTCACTGATTTTCTCATGGTAATTGAATATATAATAAAGCGTGATAACTCTGCTCTGTCTCTGTAGAGCAAATTAAACGATTATCTCCTAACTACGTGTTATTTAAAATTGGGTTATTTTAGTCTATACAGACGACAAGATATTCCGTTTTATATTAATTATTTAGTGATTTATCTGCTCTCTGTAAGCAATTCGCTGTTAGTGAAGCAGCAATTTGTAACAGAGAGAGATACTGATGCATCTTTTGACTCTGATAACCTTAAATTCACGTCAGTTTATACAATGCGCTGAATCTCAAATCAAGGTTATTTTTAGTTCTTGTAACACATGTATTATTTACGTAACGAACGATAACTCGTGCAGAAAATGTAATATTTTATACAGTGTTGTATAAAATATGTTTGAAAAATTGAAGTAAATTCACGTTACAGTTCTACAATAACTGATTTTATTCAGTATCTATTCGTACATTGTTGAGTTAGCTATATAATAATTTTAAAACGTATATATTTGTGAATCGGGAAAGTGGTGCAATGGTATAGTATTGTGTTCTCGTACTCAAGGTCCGTGGTTCGAGACTCGTGACTGCCACTTGGCGGCGTGGGCGATTTTGATGCCATTTTTTAATATATTGGGGGTGCGCAAGCAACCCTTGAGATTTCATGTACCCCTCACCATGTTGAACAACGTGGTGAGTGCATTTTTGCATTTACCCGGGGTTTGATTTGGAGGGGGTTTACATGAAATCGTAATGCCTAGACAGGCGTTGACTCTGTGTCTATGCGCTTGCGCCCCCCAAAATAAACAGTAGGGTGATGTGAGCTCGTGACCTTGTGACCTCACTGAAGGGTCTCCACATAGGGGCATTCAGAAAGAATGTCCGCTGGACCAAAAAGTCTCAATAAGGTGCCTGTGGACCATAAGACAGGTCTTAACCATGAAGAGTGCCCATACAAAAAAAAAAATCAGGCAATAGATGCCATATAAAAAAAGGGACTCTTAGGATCTTATTGGTAAAGGCTTTACCAGCAGAAGGGACCCCAGTGGAATGGTAGAGCGAATGTCATCGCTGCTGTTTATTTTTGATATTTTAAATAAAGACCAAAGTTAAAACTTGAATTATTTTTATTTTAAAGAAATATTTATTATATAATGAACTACGAAAACATTAATGATATTATTTCTGCTATTAAAAAATTAAAACATGACGGAATAAAGATATCTGATAATCTTGATCCTCAGAAAATTATGTCTGATTTTGAATCATTACAACAACGAAAATTTGAAAATAAATACACATTACCTTCCAATTACAGATTCGTGAAATCAATTTATCAGTCTATGTTAGAATCCTTGGCAATGGTAAACGACACACAGGTAAAGCTATTTGCACCTCTTGCACGTTCAATCGAAAACATAAGAACTGAATTGTCTCACGAGTACAAAAGAAAAAAGATTATGGACAATCGTATAATGCAATTGAGAAAGATTGTGTTATCTGATTCTGTCAAAAGTGACACTGAGAGCAGCGACAGTGAAGGTGGACCCATAACTGTAGTTATGGCTAAAAAAAAGCCTTGGCAAAATTGACAGTCGAAATATATACAGTAAAAATTTATTGTTTTGAAGAGTTATTTGACGTATTCAAATATTATCTGCTGGTTGTATTTTATTGAAAATGCAGATTTGTATGTTTTATTTGCGACAAATTGTACCGATCGTGGATGTATGCCAAAATATCTGGCTGCTGCGTTTATTGATGGGAAAGTTATTTCTTGGCCTGTTTCTGCATTTATGGCTTTAATAGCTCTCTTTTTGAATACTTTACACGCTCCTGTATTTCCACGTCTAGAATTCTGACTCTGTGTTGTAACTTGCAGATTAGATAAATGATTATTCTGGGGATTCCCATCAAAGTGGTCAACTACAAGTCCGTTTTTAATCAATCCAAAATAACATTCAAAGATGAACCTATGTGAGAAATAATTTTTATTTCTACCAACACTGAATCTAAAATAACCAAATTTATCAAGACTACCGACTGGTTTTTTTGCTCGGCAGTTCCTGATCACACCATCACGAGACGCTTCATAATCTTTAATGATCGGATGTGCTACAAATTCGTTTTGCTCCATTTATATAATAATATTATTTGTCTAAATCATTATTTTGAAATCTGGCCAGATAATCCATTGCGGTTTTTATAGGGGATTTACCTGACAATGTCAAGATATTATTTTTTTGTCATAATAACGTTTCAGTTCTCTATATTTTTACCGCCGCATTTTACACATAACTGAGTTTTTCCTCTGACTCCAATACCACACTGAACACATGGTTTTGGTCCTGTACTTCCATGTTTGATACTCTGCATGTGATTTCCGCAGTATTCGTTTACACATGGTTTATCACAATGAGAGATATGTCTAAGTTTAAGCCAAACGCACTTATTCCTTGTTTGAATCATTATATATATATATATATATATATATATATATATATATATATATATATATATATATATATATATATATATATATACTAAAATTCAATTTAAATATTTGTCCTAATTATAATAATGGAGGAATTATCCGAAGTTGAACCCTCCTCCGCTAGATTTGATCTTGACAGACTACCAGAATACAAATTTAGTGTTTCGATGCAAGATCTAGCTTTAACGAATAAAGACATAACTAAACGTATCCGTGAAGCCAAAAAGGAATTTCGTGACGATGGTGCTGCTCATGTGTGGTCAACATTCAGGATCGGAAATACTGTTAATATGAAGAATGACAAACGAGGAAAAGTAATTATTAACCACCTTGATAATCAAAAATATTTTATTTTAATAAAATTTATTGTAAGTACAGATGACGATATTTGGATTATTCGTGATAAGCGTGATCCAGCCCATGTACAGTCGGGAAATAATATTGTTCTCTTAAATATTAAATCCAAACCTGGAATACTGACTGGTATTGATAAACCGTATTATGAACGAGTGTACCCTGTGACTGCGGTTGTCTATGCAATATATCCGCTGAATGATAAACCTAACGTTGCGGATCTCAAACCGATGAGAGAGTCGAGAATAAACTGTGTAGCTGAACAAGTTACAGAACATTTTACAAATGCGATACGTGGTAATGGCTTAACAGATTTACGACGTAAAAAAATAAATACATGGGCAGAAACAGTTAAAGATACTGGAGCATCTATTAAAGATGTTGCTGAGCTGGGAAAGCTATTGAAATTTCCAATAACAGTGAAGACATTAACTGGAGAGATTTTGTATAAATCAAAATATAAATCAAGAGGAGCTTCGATAGATATCGTTGATCATAATGCACATGCATGGACTAATGCTGTAACAATATTTCCGCGAGACAGAACGGTTAAATTTTATGGTGGTCATATATTTGATTTTATCAGAAATATCAGTAAAAGTGACCCTGTGTCTGTTTGGTTATATTGAAGTTCAGAACATGATTACGATCAATTTGTACAGCCTAATGGCGATATTTATCGTACAGAATCTCTTCATGAAGAAATGAGAAATCTTGCGCTGAAATATACTTTTGACGATATCAAGGTTGGAGAATTATTAAATAATTGTTTTACAGTACCATCGGTTGCTGCCCATTTCGCTCAGGAGAAAAATTCATGGAAACCGACACGATCGGAATTTCTTGAAGACGTCCAGAAAAGTTGTATAGAATATGGACACGGTGGATTATGGAATACTAAATACGACTATAGTGACGTTATCTCAGTTGATATGGTAGCATGTTATCCTGGGAGTTTTCTTGGATATGGAGAATGTTCTAAATACTTTAAGAGATTTGGACATCCATCACATGAGATGACCAGAGTTGCGATAAAGGGACCTTTACTAGATTTTGACTTAACCGGATTTGCCTATATAGAATCATTCGAGTTCACAGAAAATCTCCATCCTATTACTTATGTTTGGTTTGGAAGACATTTTTCAGAAAAATGTTGGGTTCCAATAGTACTATTGCGATATATGCTTGATGCTGCAATTTTAATATCGTTGAGAGTAAATGAAGCAATTATATCGTATAGTCCACAGAAGCAAATTTGGTTACCAGAACCGGATAGATTTAATGTCGATGATGCCAGGAAAGAATTTCCTGATCTTGACGAAGATGACATCATTAATATACGTAAATGCAGGGACGAACATGATGAAAAACTTGCAAAAGATCTTGGTAGAAAGATAATCGGTAAGTTTACTCAAGGTAGTTCATACGATTATAAACGACACTGTACAAGGTTGATTATGGACGATGCTGAACTAGATTTTATAATCGCTGATACAACGGAAAAAAAACACATTTATAAGCCGATGTAATGCTTATTTATCAGATGGAACCAAACTAGGTACGATTGTGAGCTATACTGATGGCGACTCACCGCAATTTACTCATTTAAGATCTTCGATGCTAGCCTATGTTTCGATAAATCTATTGTCTATGATAAATAGATTTCCTTGTTACGCTGTCAGAGTTGCTACGGATTCATTTTATATACATAAAAAATATAAGGATTTATTAAAACCGCTACTCGGTAATGGTGAATGGGGAACATGGAGGATAAAGCAAGGAAATATACTTAGTTATTCTGAATCTGCCGACGTTGAAATTAAGGAAATATATTACAAAAATAATAATCAAGTATCAAAGTCATCTGCACCATCTGTATACGATCCTGTGGCTAGACATAAGACTGTTTATCTTAATGGATGTGGTGGTTCAAGTAAAACAACTCGTGCGATTAAATTATTTATGAATAATAATTCAGATATAATTGTTTTGACACCTACACATAAACTTGCCAGGGAAATAAAAGAATGAGGAGTAAAATCATGTACATATCATAGTTTCTTTAGATGGTGCGGAGATACATGGACTCCTGAGCGAATGGGTGAAAAATATATACCTAAAGATATTATATGGGACGAGGTAGACACGGTGTCGTTAGAAATATTAAAAACATTTTTTGAATGGTTATTGACAAAGAATACTGCTGTGATAATGTGTGGCGATCATGGTCAACCACCACCCTTTATTGGACAGTCACCACATGAATGGCTGAAGAATAACGTAGATTATTATGAAGAAATAAATGATGACTATAGAGCTATTGATGAACCGTTGAAAGAATTTAAAAGATTAATCAGACTACAGCCAGATAAAATACAATGTGAGATAATGCGTAAAGTAATTCCAGAAACTACTATGAACGATTTTCTGAGTTTATGGAGACCTGCTGATTTGATAGTCGCAAGTAGAAAGATAGTTCGTGATGAACTACAGGATAAATTATTTCTGTTACATAAAGAAAAGTTTTCAAATCTACCTGTACATTTGTGTTATCGCCCAGCAGATACTCGACGACAAAATATTGAAGTTGAAATTCCTGGTGGTGGAATACAAAATCTTGTACTGAATGATATTGTTTTGGTTGATGTTGATGTTGTTGAGAGTGCATTGAGCATGGATAAATCTCCATGGACGTTAGGATACGCTATAACGATCCATTCTTCACAGGGGTTAACTATTTCTGATACAAATATCTGGATTGTCGATGATCGGATCGAATGGTCGAATTTAGTCTATCTCGCAGTATCTCGAGTCAGAAGAATATCTCAGTTACATAGGGTTATTATAAATTTTACAGAAAATAATGATCAAACTGTTAATAATGACATAATAAGAAAAAAAAATCTGGTTATAAACAATGTGACAAAAACAATAATCGTGATTTTGATATCGATACTGAATTTATTACAACACTAAAACAACGACAGAATAATCATTGTGCAAGTTGTAACGCAGTAATGTTATGGCAATATTCGAATAATAATCCAAGACAATTTACCGTAGACAGAATTAATAGTGATCTTGGTCATATACGTGATAATGTGATGCTAACCTGTCTCGAATGCAATCGACGTAGAGGTTCTGGTTATGTAATTGTATGTGGTGGTAATTGTGTGTCTTTAGGAATTACTTGTAATTGTTCACGCACAAATCCACGTTGAGGGGCTGTCGAATCTAGTCTGTAGATTGGAGGTCTTCCAGTGGATCTAACCACGCTAGAAATTGTATGTGTAGTCACGCTCCAGATTGGATCAGTTGCTCTTTTTTACCACCTTCAAGTTCACCAGGTTCATATAAATATCTTACAGTTACATTACCTAATACTGGTTGTTCACGGCGTTGTCCGTTATCGCTACGGGGTATATATTTTTTTGTAATTGCATTAGAAGGTTTCATGGAAGTTGCACGAGTAATTTCATTATTTAATACAGCTATCACACTTGGTAACCTTGCAACCCATTCACGAGATCGCTCACCGGACTTAAAGTTAGCGGATATTTCCTTTGCATACTGGTATCCAAATAATCACTCAGCAAGTGTTCGATTAAATCGTTCAACGATTGCCTGATCACGATGAATTTCAATATGTCCTCGTCTGATTTTAACGTTATGTCGCTTCATCAACGATAATACTGCACCAAGAAATTCTTTGCCAGGATAAACCTGTAATAGCTGTGGCCATCGTAGACCACCACGTTGATAAATTCGCTCAAACGCAGATGCAACTTCAGATGCTGTCTTTGCTGATAATGGTTCAGCTTCTTTATATCTACTTGCAACATCAACGACAGTCAATGCGTATTTGTATGTGCGTGATTTTCGTCCACGTGTTTTAATAGTATCATGAGGTAAAAACAAAATATCTGCTTGATGAACTTCATTAGGGATGCTGACATCAAAATGTGCGTATTGAATTTTTTTTGGTGGTGGTAGATAAATTTGCCATATTGCCTGTCGTGCTAACCACGCTGCAGCAACAACGCGTGAGACTTTTGCTGCTTCAGCAAGTTTAGTAATCGCTGCTTTGCCTCTCCAATATCCTCTCGGGGAATAATAAATGGATTCCATTATAATAGTTATATAATTAATAACCAGCCCCTAACATTATTTTACCTTTCATGGCAGTTTTTACTAGAAAACTAGCGAGTTTTTCTCTGAGAGATTTATTGGGTATAGAATTTAACGCATGAATCAATTTCACATCTGCGAGACGCCGTTGCTGCAAATCTTTTTTTTATACGCAACGTCATGAACATGACATGCTTGATCAATCTTATTTACTGGATGCTCTCCTGGTCTTGGTTGATCTTGATCATCAAGTCGGATATCAAGTCGAGTTCCAGGACCACAGTAATTATATCCAGGAAGGTGTTTCTCACTGGGGTATTTAGCCCATGGAGCTCCTGGCAATTTCCCTAATGAAGCGGCTATATCACCACCGGACTGAGTCAGGGAAATAAATTTATATTTTTGTGTGCCACATTTTACACATTTACCTGTAATTGCACGTCTTTTATTTTTTGTTGTTATCGTTGTCAATCCAGTGGTGGATGTGGGTACTCTGCATCGAACGCAATATAAACTCATATTATTTATTATATGGATATAATTGACTTCTCAGCGACACGAAAACAAGAACCAGTAAAGCACCATCCAGCACTACCAAATTCTATCAGAATGATTATAATAGGTCCATCTGGATCTGGTAAAACACAATTATTACTTAATCTGATAATGAGGTGGATGAAGTGGGACAAATTATATTTAGTGGCACCATCTGTAGATGATCAAAGATGTTATGAAGTACTTAAAGATTTTAATCAAAATGCAAAATTATTGAATGAAGATGGCA
This sequence comes from Megalonaias nervosa, assembly GCA_016617855.1. NCBI lineage: Eukaryota > Metazoa > Mollusca > Bivalvia > Unionida > Unionidae > Megalonaias > Megalonaias nervosa. The sequence continues at coordinate 13,946 of JAECUM010053234.1, forward strand.
ACGATATTGTTGATTTTATCACCGATATTGATGACGCCCCATCCGTAGATGACTTAGATGGATTCATTAATAATCTCGTAGTATATGATGATGTGATGCTGGACAAACAATCAAATCCAGCTAGAATATTTTCTCGAGGTAGGCATAAAAATGCTGACGTGATTTATGTTACACAATGATATACACAAATACCTAAGGTAATCCGAGATAACTGTAATATTTTGGTTGTGTTTAATGGAGTAGATAATTATACTTTACAGAATGTTTATTATACTTGGTGTTCAGGAGATATGAACATTATCAAGTTTAAAAACTTCTTTTCAAAAGCACAAGCTATTCCGTTCGGATTTATAACAATAAATCTACATGACCCAAGATCCAGATATCGTATAGGTCTGGATAAAAGCTTTGGTTAATTTATAGCAGCAGAGAGGGTGAATAACCAATACTGAGTGACCAACGCGTAAACGAAATCGCATAAAAATTTGAAACAAATACGTCAGCGATCTGGATAACAAAACTGAGCTAACGCAAACGATTTATTATCCGTTCTCAACCGTGTGGAAATAGTCTCGGTTAGAGGCTTTGGTTTAGCGTCATTCACCTTGTTTTTTTAGCCTTCGTAGGAAGGTTTATTTTTTCAAAAATAAGGTCTCAGACAAATGGTCTGTTCACCCTCTCTGCTGCTCAACTGTTCATCTTTGTACATATATTTCAGGCATTATAGCTTTATATTTTGCCCCACAAATTACCCCCCACTTGACAAATGTTTTTCTCTTGAATTTTCAGTAAGACTTTATTTGGAAGAAGAGATGTTGCCTGGAAATTACATTTTTATGCCTATTTCTTTGGTAGAGAACTTTCTACAGGATTTGTCTTTCATGTATTTTCACTACATGAAAAAACATTTTCATGTTAGTGAGATTAAACATTTTAATTAGTTTAGAAAGTTTGTTGGAGTTAAAAATACAGGTTATCTTAGGTTTTCACTGAGTATTCAAGTGTATCAGTATCATTTGATTATTTTCGTTTTTTGCAGGTCTCAATTTGCATGGTAAAATATTAGGATTTACCGGTCAGTCACGCTGATAGAAGCATTAGCTTGAACCTATGAATATATATATATATATATATATATATATATATATATATATATATATATATATATATATATATATATATATATATATATATATATATATATATATATATATCAGTTTCAGTGGCCATTCATCATTGGATTTATTTGACAAGTCACTGTGTAAGCTTAGCATTGTCACACACAGCAGTCTAATGTTTCTTGATTGAACTTTGATCTTTCCCAGTTAGGTAGTGTTGTGATTACACACACACAGACACAATATGCATCACATCATTGCTGCTGCTATATGACCACCAGAACAATAATAGAAGGTTAGTAACTATTTTTTATATCAGGCTAAAATTTATCCAAAGCACATTGTTTACTTTTTTCTGCAGTTGCTTTCTGTTAAGTTAGCTAGAACTATTTAGACAGTCTTTTTCAGTTTATCCTTGACAACTAACATAGGGTCTGTCATTCACTCCTAAACTTTGTAGCTCAGAAATTATTTGAATTCAAGTAGCATTGTAAAGGAATTTTGGTTATAGTCCTGATACTATAGTGGTAATCAGAGACAAGAAGCTGCTGAGGTTCCATACAAAATTTCAAATGAGCACTACTGCATAATATGAAACAATACAAAATTCCAAGATACTTTAGGGAATTGTATTCTTTGTAAAACAAAACTTTCTGGCCCACTATGTACTATCAAACATTTGGGTATACATAGATAATTGAAGTAAAACTTTCCGATTTTGAAAAATGTTGGCTGCATTTTTTGAGTTCATAAATGGCAAACAGGAATAGGTATAAATATTTGAACCACTGTGGCTGTTAACATAGAAGCTGATGATTCCACGTAAACGTTGTTGTTGTTGTTATATGGTTTGATGGCATTTTTCAGCATTGTCGTATTGAAGACCCACATCCAAGAACAAGAAATGTGTTTTGTGGGAAAAACCTTCTATATAGATGGGATTAGTTTAATGAAGGAGACAGAGAAAGAATAACTAGCAGAAAGTAAAACATACAAGGGAGACACATGCTTCCAATCTATGGAAAAATGATACAAGAGAAAGAAGAGCATCTCAAAACAGTTAACAACAAATGCTAGATTATAGCGTGATTTTGAATTGATGTTTGCAGCAAATCAGTGATAGTTTTACATAAAATTAGTGATGGAATGATCTATTTTATTTTTTATTTTGTTTTTCTTTCATAGAATATTCTAAGGCCAGTGCTCAAAGAAATTTTGTTAGACACAGACCCAAGGCTGATGACTATAAAAAAAATCACAAGCTCTGACTCAAATTGCAGAAGCTCGGACTACAATTTCTATATGCCCAAAATGCTTCCTTTTTTAATATTACTTGTAACATACACAACTGCTACACTTCAAATATGAATGCAATAGGGTTCAATAAGGGATTTGAAGGTAATGCAAGTGTCATCAGTGCTTGTCACTTCACTACACTCATTAGAGACTGGATGGTACTGGTGTTCAAACTTCTCTGCTGGATTCCATGAGTAAATCCTGTTCAGAACTGAGTTGTTATGGAAAATCCATAATATTAGCATTTTCAAAACTGTATCTCATGCAGTCTGACTATGAGATATGCTTGTCTTTATAGAAAAATAAATATATTTCACATTTGGAACTGACCATTTCATTGGTGGAAGGGGTGGGGCATCATATGTTCAGATTTAATGGGGGCTTTACGGTAATACAGCAGTAATAAACACCTCTGTCTAGTATGATTGGCAATGCTTTAGCATCACAAATCAACTGTGCAAACACAAGCATGTGCTTTTTGTCTTTGAATCAATTTATTTCATGACCAAAATCATCCTGAAAAGCACAGACCAAGTTTAGTTAATATTTTAACAAGGTTAAAATAACAAATAATAATAAAGAGAACTAATCTGAATATTCAAATCAGCGTGTAAAATATGTTACATACAGGTGGTGCTCCTATTTTTACAGCCATGGTACACACTGGAATGACGTATGTCTATATGTGATTGTCGCATATGCAAAGAATTAAATGCCCCCCCCCCTTCTTTTGTGATGGCATGCTTTACAAAGTAAAGAGTTCTGAAATTTATTTCTGCTGGCTTTGATTGCTTTACTTCCTAAATTGCCTTAAACATTAATCACTTGAATGCTTAATTCAACAACTGTAATAATCGTGCTTTCTATTTTATTTATGGAGTAAAATCCAACTTCAAAGAAACGATGCCACTGTTCACAAACTTGTTCATAATTTTTAATTCAGATCGCTTCAACATTCTCATTCAAGGCAGTGATGTGTAATAACTTTTGTTCTCCTACACGCTTCTAGTATCTCTTCGATTTACCGGTGTTGGGCTGTTCTACTGTGTGATCTTTACATAAGCAAATTAGCACAATGGGTTCACCCTCTGCAGTCTTCAGACACAACACACTAATTATTGTCAGCCAATTAAGTAATACATGATAATGGTGTTTTATACTGGACTTCTTTACCATTTAATTGCCTCTAGTTAAACTACCCAAAGGATAGTTTTACATCAGCTCCAGTCATGACTCTTTACTGTTTATACATGCTACATGTAACAGGCATATACTGAAGTGGGTTGGGTTTTTTTGTTCCCCATGTATTTTCGAAATTTCTGAAAATCATGTTTCTTGATACACAACCATGTCAGGGGTTTGGGGAGTAAAATTTGTGCTTTTAGCATGACAAGCCATATTATAGTAGGTCAACATCTTGAAAATAAATTCCCCCATTTCATAAGCACCATCGAAGATTTCTCAGGCAAACTGGATTCTTTACACAAGCCTGATGGGCACCTTAGTTAGAATATAGGAGGCATTTGATCCAGGGTCATCTGCAGTTTTATTTTTTGGCAGGGGATGGGGTGGAGGAAGTGTAATGGTCAGCTCTTAAGTTTTACAGATGCAGGCTAAATATGTTTAGAGGTGAAATCCATTGGGGAGGGAAAAGTGTCCCCGGCCCAAGTGCCCATATGTTTGCCAAATCGATAAACATATATCTGAGTTCATCCTTTCATAATATTTTTTAAGAGAGATAGAGAGAGAGAGATGTGATAGCATAAACTTTCAGTTGGTAAGACTTTGAGATGACCGCCAAAATCCTGCTTTTGGGGGTCATCTCAAAATTTACTTTGGCAGTTAAGATGTCACATTAAATCAGCTATTTCTGGTTGTGTCGCCAGTGGTGTATTGATGGTATTAGTCACAGAACTACTGAGTATTGTTTTAAAGTCTCACTAAGCATAACTCTAGTTTTCAGTCATTAGGTATGATGTGGGGGGAAGCAATAAGAGATTGCGCAATAGCGTGGTTGCACTTTAGCTGCGTTGTAGATGCTTTGGTTGAATGAAAGCTTGATTGATTACAGTTTACCATTATTTTATATTAAGTTTCAACATTTTCAAATATACTGGTTTTCCTGTCACGCAGCATACTAGTTTGAAGAATGCATTAATGGAATAGATTTGTAGTTTTGCCATTTTTATCTTTTATGTTTAGAAAATAACCTTTCACTAGTTACTCAATATTTTAGGAGAATATTATTTTTATGGCAGACCAACCATCAGTTTGCAAAATGCACCAAGTGAAATACAGATCCATGAAGCTTTATTCATATTCAATACGCCATTATCTATTGTGACAACTGCAAAAAAAAAACAACGGAGGAGCAAGCAGACAGGAGAAACTCCAAAGGCATCAGAAAATCATGTGCTTTGTATAAACAAGCTCTGTAGAGCTTTTTTGATCATCATTGCAATGGTTCTACAAAAGTGTATTACATGTTTGAATAGTAGTGATACATGAGTTGGATTAGGATATGTAACACATTTAGAGACACAGAGTAATTAGGAATTAGTGAAACTAACTTGCATAATTTTGGGGTATATTGCATATATACAGTCACTCATTTTTATGATGACAATAGGAGGGAAGAAAGAAAGAAGCTTAGAAAATAATGGATGAAGTAATTTAATACTGAAATAGATAGGTAAAAAGACAAACATTTTTCAGGTTCAAGTAAATGGACAAAACCATTGCTTTAAGATACGTTTAAGATTTAGCCAAATAACACTGGCAATCAATTTAAAATCTGTCAAAGATAAATAGTATTCACTGTATTGATAGAAGACATCAAGACAGTTCAAATTCACACATTTTCCAATATTTAACATGTCTGTGCTTGATTTCAACTGATAAATATACATTCATTGACAAGGAGAAAAATATTAAGTTGCCAAACATTCTATAACAAAAATAGTAGACTCAGAGATTATTTAAGACACAGATTACTAAAGGAGTCTACACAACACTATTTACTCCCTAACAAAGGCAGAAAGTATATAAAAAAAAACAAGTACAACCTTTGCAAAGCAATGTCATTTTTTATGTTATGTGATGATTTTAGGCTGGTATAAGTTTCATTATTTCTTTCAATAGCATTTCAATTCACTCTCACCAACTCCTCTTAACAATACTTACTATAACTTGGTTTTAGATATACAAAGCCTGATTATGGTTTCCAAATGCACATTAGACCATATTTTATGAATATTACATGGTTTTGCAATAGTATAACTTAACAATGGACCATAGCAATAATGCCATAAATTAATGTAGTTCACATATACTGCTGTCATAATGTGATCATTTTTAAATCATTTCCTGTATTACCTTTGATATGAACATATACTTTTACTACTATAAACCACTGTTCTTTTTTTATTTTAAATTGAGATTATCATTATATATGTAATTTCTAAAAGTTGAAAATGTTATTATACAGTGTCATTTGCTGAGCTGGCTCTTATCCTGATTTAGTCAGGATCATCTAGAATTTTTTTTAAATCTGAAAATTTTGATTTTCCAATTGTTTTAAACCAAAATCTCAATTTTTAAAAGGCAAGAAAAATCAAGCTAAATTATATAGTGAAATAAAATGCATTTGATAAAGAGACAGACAAGCGAATAGGAAGCGGAAATATAGCAAATCAGAAGTGCTAATATTCAATATTCATAGTCGATCGACATTGTACGAATCTCACATGATCACTATTTTGCCGCTTTGTTGTAAATCAGCTAATCCTCAGTCTCGTCATCAATGTGAAAGTGTAAAAGGGTTTACACCTTTTGACTTACGATTGCTGAGCTTCCTTCAATGAGAGCAAAAGCAATGCAGAAATACGGCGAGGAATATACTAAAACTTGGTGCTTTATGGCAAAGTCTACGCTTAATAAATATCACACCAGATGTAGTGTTTGTGATCTAGATTGAATGTGGTTGCCTAGTTCTACAATGTGGGGCCCCGAGTGGCCGAGTGGTCTAAAGCGCTCACTGTTACGGATCACTGCCATCTCACCTCTATCTGCGTGGGTTCGAGTCGCGGGCTCGGCCAATGTGGTTATGTGAGAAAGCTTGCCGGTAGCTTCTCGTGGGTCGGTGGTTCTTTCCGGGTTCTCCCAGGTTCTTCCTCCACCATTAATACTGGCCGCCATGTATAGCCTATCTTGTGCTGAAAAATGGCGTTAAACCCTATGACAACAAGAACAACAACAAGTCCTATAATGTAAGACATTTCTCCTGATATTTATACTTTTTAGTGCAATGTCTTACTTTCTAAGTAACGGTGTTGTATAGAGTGTTACGAACTGACTGACGGGGGAACAAAAGGACACATTTTCAGGAATATCTCACACACTTGGCAGCACATATTGATGCTTTTCCAAAAGATTTAAATCGTGTTGCTTTAGTTACGTTACTTTACTTTAGTTACTTTACTTACTCTAATCACTGCTCTGGTGGCTAGTCCATGCTCTCTCTCTCTCTCTCTCTCTCTCTCTCTCTCTCTCTCTCTCTCTCTCTCTCTCTCTCTCTTACACATAAGAGAAGAAACTGATTGAAACACCTAAAACTGTATAAATAGTGAAACAATGCAAATGTAATTTATTTTGAAAATATATCAATGACATTTATTAACTCATCACATATATGCTCTTGAATATACCAAATATCAGTACTATGAAAGGTTTAAAATGTGTAAATTTGTGAGAGTGTACATGAAAAGAACATATAAACAGCATTATTTATGTAATAAGTAGGCTAAACACATGTATGAATGACTTTAAATAAATATTAAATATAATTAAAAAAATGTAGGTATTATTTATTGGTAAAATATAACTAACATCTAAATATTTTAATACTGTTAAATATATTATTAAAGTACACTGTAAATTATTTCAAACCATTAAATATGCTCTACATCAACACATTACATGAGTATTTAATGTTGTTGTTTTAGTATCCAATAACCCTATTGCAAATATCATGAAACATTTATGCTGCACGGAAACTGAGTGATGGATGAGCTTCAACAGCACTTTAAAGATTGCTGTTTTGGAGAAAAAGAGATATAAATGATGGCCATGTTAAATGATGGTTTTTGTTATGTGAAAATATTATTTTTGCATAATCGAGAATATTTTAAGCCTTGTATGCTTGTATCAATGATAGACTCCATCATGCATATTTTCCTTATCTTCTTTTATGTTATTTTGTGTCTGCAAATATCTAGCAACTTTATTCTCAACATTATAAATTATTGCTTTTATGGCGGCATTTCCATGTTAAATGAGCCAGAGTATACTTGTTTGTTCTGTTACTTATGAGTGATTGTTTAAGTTTGCTTCAATTACTTAATAGCGCATAACCACAAAAGCAAAAACGATGTGTTTTAACAAATGTTGATTATAGTTAGTGTCATATAAGCTAAAAAAGAAATATATTAAACATATATTTAGATCCACATGGTAAAAACATGAAAATATACATCCTTTACACATATCAAAATAGTGATTAGTAGAACCTTCTTAACAGTAAACTAAGGGTATATGCAAGCCATATTTTTCACATGTGGAACTTATCTGACAGACACCTTTTACATATGTGGAATTCAACATAAATTTCATACACATGACTAACGTTTCCTCTTTTTTGATGCTATTTTTTTCTCTTTAAATCCAATTATATTCAGTGGAAGATGCATTGCTACTACCTGAGGGATACAAGTTATAAGAATTTCAATTAATTTAAATAGAAGAGAAAAATTTCAAAAAGTACAGGTCTTCAATTTTTTTAATAATCATAACTTTTCTTATGCTTACTACAGCTTTATATAACACTTATGTAATGTATCCTAGTAAACAGTTTTGAGGTAATTTGCAAACTAGAAAAAGTAAATTTGAAATTCCATAAATAAAATACACTCTGTAGGATCACATTATGGAAGCATTAGTATTTATTTTTAAAATAAACTGAACACGACTTTTAAATATGTCAGCACTATTTATTAGTTTTGATTTTCAAAGGCTACAATGTAGTTAAAATGTTGAGTGTCGCAATTTTGTATCATTTTTACAATGTAGGAAAAATTCAACATGTATTTTCTGGAGCAATGGTGTTAACATTACTTTTGCAAGAAAAACAAAACATTTTTGTTTGTACAATAGATAGATCAAGGTTTTTTCATAAGGATTCTACAGTAGCATCATTGTTGCAATATATGAACTCAAAGGCAGTTTTCCCATTGTTAAGAAGATAAGCTTATTGTCCATCTGTGTGTGAGATCACAATATCAGATGAGCAAGTGACTCAATAAACTCTTCTCAATACACAGTCCTAAACAAAATGGTCATCCCCATCTCTACAAACACTCTTCTATTTAGCTCACCTTAAGTCAAAATCGAGCAAAATTTAAATATCTTGAAGTTTTGTATCAAAAATACAAAAAAGGATGCAACACATTTTATGTAATGTTTTGTCCTTTTATTCTAAATATAAAGGGAATCATTTATTTTCCTGACAGTACAATGACCAATTGGTATTTGGTCTAGGTGCATGACTTATTAAATTCTACTCTTTCCAAAGTTGGTAACACTATTGTTTACTGTCTTGGACATTGTTTTTCTTTTTTCAAACTTCTACTTTTAGCATATCTTATTTGTTCCTCTGTCTTTTGTTGCTTTTTTTATTGTGGTGGTTGTTTTTCTTCTTGTTACTTTTTCTTTTCGTATTTTCCAGCTTTTTTGTATGTTTTTTTTTCTGCACTTGATTAATTTGTATCACTATATTTGTATTAAAAACGGACTATATAATGTGAGAACATACAGCCTGACCCCTTTTCCTTAACTTAGCAAGCAAAATATGTTTAAACCAAACTGTAAAAGATATCACGCAAGTGTAGTCTAATAAATGACAGGTCCTGTCTGATGCTTATCAGTTTGGGTTTGTTTCTGGGTTGCTGAACGGGGTAAGTTTCTACTTCGGCATTGTAAAAATGATCTATTTAATTCAACAACTTCATATGTAAGCCTCTAATTGCGATATATTTTCATAAACTAAAATTAAATCCACAGAAGATTGCAGCGACGAAATTTGCAAAAGTATTTATAAATCAAGAGTAATTAATTTTACCACCAGTCACAGATCAATGAAATTAAATCAGTGTATACTTGTTAGATATTGCTGAAGTTTCAAATTCAAAAAGTTTACATCAGATGAACATTGTGCTTAGACACATTAATTAGTTGGAAAATTGTTGTAAGTGAATGAAGATTATTAACTAAACAAGAAACAGTTTTTTTTTCTTTTTCAGATAGACTTTTCATCTTTACTGTTAGTATCTTCTTCAGTCTCATCATCCTCATCTTCTTCTTCTGGATCTGTATCAGGGTCATTGGTGTCATACTTATCAGCATCTAAAACACTCAGGTCAAGATCAACTGGATCTATGAATAAAAATTTAAATAACATTAACAATAACAAGAACAACAAACAGAACAAATGACACTGTGGACACTATATCATTGTTGTCAATATTAGCATCCAATAATTATAAGTTACTGCATTTTTCTGGGGAAATTAGAACGAGTTTTTCTTTGCTATATTATACTCAAAAAAAAACGAGTTCATATTTTCCCATACAAATATAGTCACCTTTTTATTATATACTCATTTTGTGTTTGTACCTATGGTTAAAGAATAAAAAAACACACAACAAGAAACAAAGTAATTGAATTTATGGTAGATTACAAAGTAGATGCAAAACTGTAAGCTCAATAATTCACAGTAACAATATGCGTGCATACTTAGCACCGCCCAGCCACCTTTAAACTTAGTGTATCGCGTGCTCAGTCATTCATTTAAAAAATAACTCTCGTTTTGATCTACTTAAAATTGAAATTTAGAGTCATGTTTTGAATGAATGCACCTTGAAACAACTCTCCCAATTGGTCTAGGATAGAGCGATTTTTGTTTTTCTGTTGATCCATCTAAATTCTGCTTTATTTGTTGTGATGGACTGGATTTATTAGCTGGGCCAATTCTATACGATGTACATGTGACTGATGGGGCTGTCCTTGATGCAGCTGCACATGTGCTTCGCTCTGTCATCAATACTGATTGTTTGGAATCATTAGGTATGAAAAATATTAATTCTTTTATTTGAAATTCTCAGAAAGACACATGATTAAATATTGTTTGCTGGAGAATACCACATTCATTTCGTTTATGTGTGCAGTAAATTCTCCTTTGGAATGTATTATGTTGGAAATGTAGCCTAAAGTACAGAACAATTATGCTATCAATTTTTGTAACAATGTAATTCTGATTAGCAGAAATAAATAAGCAAATACATTTGCAGGAAATTCAAGATGCAAAAGGGTAAGCGTATTTATTGCCATTTTTATTAAAAACTAAAGACGACCGAAGTTTATGCCCTGTCATTTGCATGCTCTTTGTTGCAGGGAATCCAGCTATTTATATAACATGTTTGACTTGTATTACTACTGTAACAGTTTCTCAAAAAAGTAAGACGGGGAAAATTGCAAAGCAGTTGGGTGTGACAGCCCATTTTATCAACAGAAATAAGGCTTCTCTGTCGTCTTGGCTTACAGTTTCTGAGACTCTTGCTTTTTGCCAAAACCCGCCTTTTTCAGTTGCATTTGTTTCAGTTTTTGTGTTTGAACTGACTTGTAAAATAGGACATCTCCAAGGCTTAAATGTGTCTTTCTATGCAATTTTTATAGGCCCTTGAGAGCATGGCTCATAGTCTTAAAATTTCTATAGTCTGAACCATTCTATTCGCTAATAGTTATGCAAATTTCTCCTAAATAACTGCTTAAATCATCAGAATGGTATTTTTAATAATGTGGGTCTAACATTTGTTGTGGACACTGCAGACATCACATTAAGTCGTTTGCTCGGTTGAAAGTTTCTCTTGTGACTCAAGAAACTCAGCCTCATCGTCAACTTTTTCATCTCTACTTTCAAATGGACCAAATAGCTTGTTTAGTTCATCCACAGACAGATCTAATGAATCAAAAGCTCTGGCGCCTGCTACATGAGCCTACATTGTTTGTTACATTCAAAAGTAGTTCCTAACAGACGATAACATTTTTAGAAACGTGTAGTACAGCAGCATGAAGGAGTGCAGTATGGAAAACTACTGCACTATTCTGTCAAAGTAAAGTTATGGGAGAAAACAAATGAACATATAATAATCAGCTTTCACAATATTATTGAAAACCTGGGTACTGATGAGATTATATGTTTCAATTTCCATATATATATATATATATATATATATATATATATATATATATATATATATATAT
>JAECUM010053235.1:0-12509 GCA_016617855.1 Megalonaias nervosa
AGAGAGAGAGAGAGAGAGAGAGAGAGAGAGAGAGAGAGAGAGAGAGAGAGAGAGAGAGAGATGTCATTAAAAGAATGAGAAAAAGATTAGCTTTTAAATCGACGTGACTGGCATTTCATGTGTCGTCTAGTTCTAGAAGAAATATACTTCTGCATATCTTCTCTGATACGTTGTTTTCGGACTTCCAAAATCTCCGGGTCATGGCCACATCTTCCGTTCTCAGGGTGATTGACTAAATGTGAGATGATCCGTTTGGGGTTCCAGCCGATACTTGTATTCATTGCTGGACCAAGAGGTTCTATGCAAAGCGAATTGATCAAATATTTTATCGAGCAGAGAGAGAGAGGTTTTCTCTAACCGTCCTCCATAACGCACTGTGTTGTGTAAACAAAAGAGACAACTGGCTTAGTCATTAATGAAATAAAGTCAAGGAGAATACAATACACTGATGTAACGCATTTTTCGGGAAGATATAGGATGGTATCTGACTCTAATCAAATGCATCTCGTAATCTAGGATGATATGTTTGGTGAAAATGAAGAATATATTAAACTTTGGTTTACACGAGAAAATATCAAGTATCATTTAAAAACATTACATTTTATGGAATTAAAATGAATTGGTAAAGATAATTCACGGGGTTATCACTGTTAAAATAAAAAACCAACATTTTAATTCTTCTGAGGAACATATTGCTATCGCTGACATTGTACCGATCGACGAATTCTACACCAAGTTGTAAACATACGACTCTCTCATATAATGTACCTATACGAATTCTGATAAATACATCGACTTGCAGATGTGCGTCTTATCAAACACTTTATGCAATGCAACCACTTTACAATTAATTTGCATTTTTTGATTAACATTATATAAAGATAGCTCACCTGCGATGGGAAGTAGATGGTGCTTTGCATAGTTCTTGTATAAACGCTCTTGAGCAATGGTAACTTGATTCCGAGCATGACGTGTCTCCGTTCCGGGAAACGGAAGTATTATGAAAGAAGAAACAGCCGCACTTTATCACAAACGTGATGGTCTGGAAAATAAATAAATAAATAAATAAATAAATAAATAAATAATACATTTTTATATACTATATATAATTTCTAAATTATACCGCTGCTGTGCATTTATATTTAAAAAGTCAACATTAAAGAACAACGATGCACATAACGTTTTGGAAGCAGAATATGTTTTCTGCTACAAAATGATGCTCTTTACGTCTATAGCGTTTATTAATGTCTTAATCTTGGGCAACGTGATCGAAGGAGTTTCAGCGGTGATTTTAAGACACTGCCTTCTGTAATGTGGCGAATTTTGAAGACTTATTGAAACTTAATGTGAATACATTGTACATTGAAGTTAGCTTAGTCAAGCCAAAAGTTCTTGAGAAGTTCACTGATATTTTCTTATTTCATCTCTGAAACTTAAAAGGGTCTACGTTAAGCTTCAGTAGAATTTAACCGAGTCATCGCAATGGTATAATGACACAGCGTACATAGAATTAAAACCGTATCAGTCGGGAGAGGACTTTATGTCAAATAATTGATCTTCAGAGGAAAGTTAATTGCAGCATATTTTAGGCTGGTGAAATGTGATTAAAGACGTGATTATTTGGGCAGAATTTTAGGAACAGTTACTTCCGATTGGTCAGTAAAGAATTAAGGCGTATACTTTGGGAAACTAGAATTTAGGGTACCGACTTGCTTAGAATTCTTCAGTCGACTCTTGCCTTGTAAGAAGACTAAAGGTCTAACTCCGTGGGAACAATATAATTGTGTTTCCCTCGTTAACGAAGAAAGGTCAGATAGTTGTCTTGGGAAAACGACAGGCTATATAGATTTGACACACGATTGTGTGGGGAGAGAAAGAAAGAACAGCATTAAGGAAACGGCTTTATACTCTGAGAGAGAGAGAGGAAGGAAGGAAGGAAGGAAAAAAGAAAGAGGAGTAAAGGAAAACCCGATGAGTCAAGGGGAAATCCGCATCTAAGAGAGGTCGGAATAAACAGGGGTCAGAAAGAGGACCAAAGGCGCACGCATTAGACGTGGAAACAAGACGAGAGGGGACAGACGCCAGGTGATGCTGTCAAGCGTAGAATTTAACTCAGAATTCACCACTCGTAATATGATATAAATTGAACACTGCGATTAATTCTATCAATGTGAATCCGTTGGATTGAAAGTGAAATTTTGGTCACGTATTAACACAAAGTGAAATTTTGGGTATGCATTAACTGATTACGTTTATTTTAGTAAATCTGTTGTATTCGTTGAAAGTGAAATTTTGGTTATGTGCTAATTGATTAAATTTATTTTTATTTATTGGAAAAGGGGGTTCGTAGTTGTCATTTCTTTCAATAACCTTGCTCAGCTATCTGTTAACGTTCCATCTGTCAGTCCACGCTGGGCAATAACACTGTGGGAGGTAATTCCCTAGTTAACGATTACCAAATCAATTAAGGAGGCTTTAATATTTGAAGTCCCCCGTTGCACCTTCAAATTAATTTGTTATAAAGGTAACGTTTACTCCAACGCATGTTGTACCCCTGTCCATTTTAGCTGATTTACATGTCCAAATTATGACAAAGTGGATTGAAACCTCAGCTAATGTTGTGTACGAGTTCAAGAGTAAATATAACAAGGCGCTTGATGTATATCGTTCTTGTAACCTTGCTTATCTTCACGCTAATGATGAAATAATATAATATTTTAAACTGGTGAACAAATTATTCTTGATCAAAGCGAGACGTAAACTGGTACTCCGCCCAAGCTCTAACCTTCGACGCTGGCAGGAAGGAAACAAACGATTGCGTCTATTGATGACCCAAGACACTCAAGAGTTCCATTGCTTGGAGCAGGATTGGAACATGATCGGGATCGGATTTGAGTTCCCAAACCGCACGAAAAGGTGCACTTCGAAAACTCAGACCAGCTACCCCTGTTTCCGTATTCAATGGAACATTGCATTAGTAATTGTGTAAATCAATAAAATGACTTACTAATTTTAGTGGGGTTAGATTTACGTATTTGCTAGTATTACCTGTAAAATGTCTGTTTTCGTCAAGAAAATATTGTACTCCGATATAGATAGATACATAGATAGATAGAGTGAGAGAGAGATATGGAAACAAAGCTCATGCCAAAAGAGAGAGAGAGAGAGAGAGAGAGAGAGAGAGAGAGAGAGAGAGAGAGATGGACAAAATGCTCATACCAATGCCAAAACTGCCTCCGTCGAAACGAAAGTAACATCAAGCATGTTTCAAATTATATTGGTTTTGTGTATTGCTGATGAAGGACGTAAACGCTCGACATAAACGGCTGAATAAAATAACAACGGGCATAACTTTGTGAACATTTCTGAAATATAAACAAGACGTAGATGGTATTGTAATCTGTTAATTTCTCATGAAGAACATGTTCTGCATGTAAATATTTTTCGTCAATATTTGCAGTCATAATTATATAATTTAAATTTAATAGTACGATTCCTTTCAATGGAATATTGATCCTGAACCCGTAGTTTTAAAACTACCGATTTCAGCCGTATCATAATGCAAAGACGTGCACTTTAAACAACCGACTCCAGTATTTTTCTAATGCTTACAGTACTGGTGTATTATAAGTATGCTATTTTGCGATACAATATTCATAAACCAAAGCAAAACCCAGAGGAACAATGTCGTCTGCGGTTTGTCCTGTTTTCTTCCTGTTGGAATAGGATCTAAAGCAGAACTACTAAACTAATGGCTACAGAGAACTTGTGAAAATGCGAATTTCGGGATTAATTTCAAATTGCAATAGTAGTTAATGGCAATACCATAGCCTCACGTAGACCTCTATGTTAAAATTGAGGCGGGGGATTTCACTATAGCCTCAAACTATATAGCCTCACGTAGACTTCTACATTACAATGGGGGGGGGGGGTACTATTGCCTCAAACGGAGATGGAACAGGGTGGGACTGTCGAGCCTCAATGGGAATGGAACAGGGTAGGCCTGTCTAGGGTCAAGGGTTGTACACAACACAACATAGACATAGACATACATAGACATATACAAACAAACACCTATATACATACAAACAAAATAAAGCAAGAGAGTAGCAATCTTCAGAGGCAATGGGTTTCTTCTAATTTCTCTACTCTCTTCTTCTTTTTCACCAACTCCTCATCTTTTCCATTGCCTTTTCTTCTTCTTCTTCTTTTTCTCATCCTGCTCCTTGTCCTCCTGATTTTTCTTCTTTTCATTATCTTCCTCCTTCCTCTCGTTATCCATAATCGCTTTTATCTGCTCGTGTTCCTCCTTGTCCTCTTTTTCCTCCTTCAAGACTTCTTTTAAAATTCCTTTTACTTTTCTTAACTTACTCAGCACCATTTTCATTCTTCTGGGGCTGTAGAAGCCTACCTCCACCTTTCCTAACAATTTTTCAGTCATGTTCAGTGTATCTATTACCGCTTGTAATTTTCCATCTTGTCCACTTGGTTTGTAGCCATCTTCGACTAATCAATGATGAATGGTACGACTTGAAGGAACGAACGAATTTGGATTATAGTCGCTTTCGTACAAAGGACGTTTGCGACTAGCTGATTCCAGAACAAGCGGGATATTTAATTGATCGTGTGAGAAGGAAAGGAGCTACCTCTCCAACGCGTTTATGCAGACAAAATCTCCTACTTAATTAAGCCACAAGTTGTGGGACAATAAAGTCCCATTTAACCTGTATTACAGCTATAATGAGTGGGAATAGACCCAACACAAACTCATTCAAATTATATGCTCACTGTAGCAGTATGAGAAGTCGAGCGTGATTGGGCAGAGCTCTTGTGACTTCATCCCGGTTCCGTGAGTACACACTCATCGGGGCACCTGATGATTAGACGAATGGGAATCAGCCCACACACTAGTCTTAGATGATCCCGGCCATGGAAGGGAGGATAGGGACCCGATAAGAGGGCACCACCGTCCACTTAGCCCTAAAACGCCAGCGGCACATACATAAAGTCATATCCAGTATTATAACGGATAAACCCTATTGCCAATTCTGTGTGAGCCACATGTGCTGAAAATTGATCATAATAGTGTCATTCCTAATATGGTTAAAAGTTTCCTACTTTTAATAAAAGTTTGAAATTTTAAATACTAAGCGTACATTCTAGGTCCTAATATTACCCTGATATTTGTTAGCCATAGCGACCTTAAATAATTATTCCGTCAATATTTATGTTATAAGTATAATATTTTTGAACGGTCACCAAAGGATCAGATTAGTGTTAGTTTGGTTACGCCGAGTCTATTTCCGAGCCAAAATGAAAACTCTTGAATAACGAGCATTTGGGTAGTTATTAGCCCTGTTAGAACGGAAGATTGAAGGCTTCGGGGTTGATGTCTTCTTTCACACACTCTTCAGCACTTTTGGTTTCCTCATAATGCTGATCCTGGAATGCCTTAAACACACAGATTGCTATTAATTCTTCAGCAGCTTCCATGAGAGTGGGTAGTGGGTGTTGTTCAAAAGCTTCTTGGTAGCAGGTTTTGAGAATTCGGACTCCAAAATACCATTATTGTGGTCTAGGTTTGGGGGCCTTTAAGGATCTCCAAGCTAGGTATTTAACTGCAATGATCAAATTGCTGACATTCTTGGGGTCCTCCATGGCGTCCTGAAGCCCTAAATCCACTAATCGTTGTTGACCTTCTTACTCTTGTGCTTTTTTGGAACCCTTTCTATTCTCTTCTTGGTCTTTATTAGATTCCTGTTCCTGTTCCACAGGAACAGAATCTTCATTGCTAGTGGCAATTGGTTGTAAAGGAATGCTGATTAGAGTTTGTATTTCATCTTCTGATGTTGTTGTCAGGGTGAATGAGGTACTATTCCTCAGTTCAAATATTTGGGTGAGACGGGTGTGGGGATCCTGCATAGGGACTGGTTTAGCCTCGATGGGCACGACTGGTCGGTGGCCCTTTTCTTGGCTTCCTTCCTCCTCTTTTTCCGTTCCTGGATATTTCTCGTCCTTCGTTCACGTTGGTTGGCACACAGGTCTCATATCATGTTAATAGGAGTGTTGTCCTTTATCCACCAGCTCTTAAACTCCAGCTCGTGCCTGAGTTCTTTACAGTACTGGTGTTGGTATGATAGCAGCAGCTGATAACGTAGATGATGCCTTGATATTATGGTTGCTTCTGCTCATGTCCATCGCTGATATGCTTAGTAGCTTGACTTGTCGCGAATAAATTGTACGACTTTCGAATGCACCATTTTATAGCCCCACGCAACTACACATATTACCTCCTTACAAACACACTCTAACACCACCAATACATACAAAAATACATCAAACACACACTATCATACGATCAATAGTACGAAGTGCTTATAGACACACCTCTATCCTTTTTCCTATAAACACACTAAAATACAAACACACAAATACACCAATTTGGCACTAGGAGTTTCTCGTGGAGCCAAAATGTCTTTTGCAGTTTGAAGCAACACATTTTTGCTTTTTCTCAACGAGGCCTCTTTGGTAGTTTGTTTGTCGATGATAACAATTTGAAGAAATTGTTTCTTTGCGGCAAAGCGGCATCTTTCAACTGGTGCAATCCTCACGTCACCATCGGTTTGCAGAGATTTGCCACAGAACAAAACGCATATCTTGTAAACCAGGTCCTCGTTGTCGAGCCAGTCCTCGCTAAACAGGATACATGACTTACAAGTCGTTAGAGAATAGTTTTCAAAAATGGAGTTTCACCGTGATTTTCCTTTTTGGGAATGGAATATTTTGTCCCAGATCTCCTTTTATACCAATGTTGACACTGCCAAAATACGCCTTATCTGCGGGCAAATAGTGAAGATGTACAAATTCGAGATAAACGTGATAGGTGTTTCCACCTAACACGTTATGAGTCACAGCAGAATTCACTTTTAAAGAAATGATTCGCAGTAGCGGCGCAGATGTGGCCCCCACCACATTGTTCTCCACCACATTAGAGTACACACAGATCAAAATCAGTCCTTCGTTCAGTTCTAAAGGGTAACAAAATAACTTTAAAAAATCCCTTGTTGCTGGAGATACTAATGTCAGGAGAAACCTGATCATTAGATAATTTGATCTTCTCTCGACCAACATGTCTAACAATCTGGGAATAAAAGTGATGGACAACGTTTGGGCATTCGCAAATTTCATCAGCAGACGACGAGGAATTTTGAGGGACGCTTTGTTCTTGTCAACGATGGAATTCCATCTATCGTTTGTATGGCACTAAAGCTAGCTTACGTCCTTCCTTGAGATTCCAAAGTACACGTATGAGGTCTTTTCACAAAAGAGGTTCCTTTTATCTTCTTTGTCCTTTTTATCTCGGACCAATGAGTAAAACAACTCCCATGAGTCCTTCCAGCATTGTTCCCTTCCGTCCTTTGATCAAGGGTCCTATCAACGTGGGCAAAAATCCATCGTATTGCAGCAACAGCTTTATCTTTAGACGGAAGGGCATTTTCTTTTCGACCATTTGGCGAAGAACGTGTCGAATCTTGGCGGAGTGTTCTTTCTGGTGTTTGAACAAAGGTATCGTCCCTTTCAAAACATTCAGACAACATTCGCACACGGTATCGATGATGTTTGAACGAGTTGTTTTCGCATGGGTGAAAGGGATTTCGACAGGACCCACAATACGTCCCAATATTTGGCTAAATGATGAGGCAGTCCTTTTCTTTTTCTTTTTTTTGACAGAAGAGTGATGGCTTCTTGGGGGTGACATCTTTTGTTGTTCAGGAGCACAAGAGAACTAATGTCAATCGTCTGGCACGGGTCTTTTTTATAATGGAATGCGTCTCCACTGATTGTTGATACGTCGTATCACCTTCATGACTGGCATTACTCGACCTTGAAGTGTTCGCAACGGATTAAATGGCGACAGTTCTTGCTTGGAAAAAATCTAGTAAACTAACATTCCCGATCTCTCTTGGACTTTGATTTTGGGAGAGGGTAATTTTTTAGAGGCTGCCCCTGCGGCTAAGGATGATGAGCTTGTCGCCGATAGAGGAAAAATTCCTTGAGACACGGGATTCCATTTTTTCATTAAATTAGGAAAGATTGGTGTCATTTTGGAGAAGTGGAAGAAGCTGCTACTGCTGCTGCTGGAGACACGGTCACCGAAGGTCGTGGTTTGGGAAGGTAAGGTTGCGTCTGGGCAAGCTGTTTTCTTGGGACTTTCCTAGAGACATTTTTCTTCTGGGGAAGTGACCTGGTTTTGACAACACTACTCTTTTTTTCTTGGCATGTTTTTATTGGGGAGAGGTTTTTTCCTTGGGGGAGACTGCTGAAGCGTTAGGATTCAATTTTGAAAGGGATAGAATGGTTACACCTCCTAGAAAACCGCTACCTCCAGGTTTCAAAATGATTTGCTTTTAGGTTTGAGTGTCGATTATGGGATCTGCCAGTTTCGACAAGGCTACTCTGTGTTTGTCAAAAAAGCGTTTCCTTTGATGAGGGATGTGAATGACGCCTTGAAGTAAATGACGCGCTGTCACCGTAAACCATCGTAAGACTTCTCTGAGACAAGCTTCTAAGACACGGGCACGTATTTGTAAATTATTTTCGCGATTGATGCCGTACAGGGCACGAATCAATTTGACTGAAGGATAAGACTGAAGGGACGTCATGTTGACGATCCGTGAGTCAGATGGGTACACGTAATCGCAAAAAATCGGGGGTGATGAGTTTTAAATTGACGAGTAAATAGGCGTAAGGTGTTTGAATACATCATTGTACGCATGACTCAACCAAGGAGTTCCTAACTGTTTGGCTAACACTTGCACTTGCGATTTTTCTCTGGGACTCTTAAACAACTCCACGTATTTAGCATTGAGACTGATGGTGCGATGGACTTTACTTTGTTGAAACACATTTTGGGTGACGTAAATGACACTGGCATTACGATGATGGCCTTTGCGCGGTAACCAAAGTTTAATTTCTTCTTCGTCTTCACCTAACATGTCGTCAAAGATGACCAGACGTATTTCACTGGTGTCAGACTCGATCCCGTCGTCCTCGCAAGGATTGGCTTCTACAGAATCGATAGAAACTCCGTCACTTTCTCAAAGGAGATTGTAAGGCGATTGCCACTCTTTGTAACACCACACCATACGTTGTGGTGGATATCGATTAAGTTGCATTTGTGTTCGATTAAATGTTAAACAAATTCAGTTTTTCCTGAACCACTGTGTCCCGCATTTAACATGTTAAAGGGATGACGAAGATACAAGGCCTCGCAACTGGAACGATCTAACAATACATCGATGACTTTGAAAGTCGAGGAAACGGTAGAAGAGAAAGATGTAGCCATATCAAAGGTGATCACGATTTTGAAACTAACAGACAAGACAAGAGGTTTTTATACTATTTCAGAACACGTTTATTCCAAGATAAAATTGGACACTAAATATAAAAATTCATAAGTGCCAAATGACTAAGTACAAATTTAACGTGACAAGCAAACCTATCAAAAGGCTTTACAAACAAGTCACTGTGCAACATTTGTGATGAAGGTGTGGTATCCAGGGACAATTTGTAATGCTCCTAGAGTATCTACACCACTAGGCACAGTCTCACATGTGTCCTCCCTGAATGGTCTTTCAGGGGTGTCAATGTCAACGACGGTTCTGCTACTCTCTTGAATGGCGTTGTTTTTCTCGGTGTCATGTCTTCTTCGGGCACTGTGGCTAACACGGGTTTAAAGGTCACATCGGACTTTTGAATTCATTAGCAAAAATATTGGGTATACTGGACCACATCTCGTTCAAGCATTGAAACAAAGACTTTTCCAGTCATGTACATCTTACCAGTGAGAGTGTAAATCACAAGTTATACACACATCTTCGTAAACATCCTGAGTGGCTAATAGTTTACGAATCATTCCTTCCCGGAGAGGTAGAGAAGTATCGATGTTAAAGCGCAACGCTTTTAACAGAATGAGTCTCTCGTGTACATTTAAAGTAAACACCATCACGTCATTGTTGTAGGTACTGTTTATAAATGGTCCACAAGGAATCTGCTGGTAAACGAAATTCTGGAAAGGAAATCACTAAGACGCACACCACACGTTGTCCCAAACTTCAAAGGAAACAGTTCTTGTAAAACGTTTTGGTAATCCTCCACAGTCTAAATAGTGTCAATAACATCCTTCCACGGAATCTGTTGTATTACTACTGATAGAGGTTGTGACATGATAGCAAGCTTTTATAACCACTATGGGCAACTTCAGAATGTCCCTTAGTTTTATTTAACATTTTCTTCCAGAGTTGAAGTGATCGATGTAGAGAGTAATTTCTGACGACTGCCATTCCTGGAAACGGTCAAGAATGTTAATAAAATCTTCTAATGTAAATCATCTAAAGCGGAATACTCTGAAAAACGCAGACTTGATCCAGAGAAATCTGATGAGTTTGTACAGTTATTTTTTTCACTTTCCTCTTGTGAATATCTCGACACAAACGTTCTAGACTCACAAATTGAGATTTTACTCTGGCAAGTCAGAGCCAAACTTACTTTTAGATCTTCTCTTGCAATTCCTTTGGCAATCATCGAATATTATTTTTCAAATGGGATTTAAATACATGACTGCTATGAGTCAATGGTGATGTCCAACGTTTGACTCCTAGCAAAGCTGGTTTCTTAAACAACTTGGTATGCCACTTGGTGTAGACACTGCAATTACTCGGATCCCACTAAAGGTAGGTAGTGACAATGCGGAGGCCATCGAGCATGTTACAGGTGAGTTGAGTCAGTCTTTTCCCACTCGTGTGCGGTGTGCAACTGAATCACCAGACTTTATCTCCTTCGCTCAAATTGACAAATCCAGCTCTGGCTAATTCTTCGGTGGAAGGTCCTCCCACATATTTGAGCCACTTTCCTTTGAACGCTTGGAATCGACTTTCAAAGTTGTAGTATCGAGACATGCGCACGGGCAATGAGTAGTCTTCTTTGGCAAGTTCATTTCGATCAGGCAGTAGTGGTACATGAAGTGGTTTGCTCATGCTTAGATGAACTCCGTAGGGTGGTAGCTGCACGGGTCCACGCTGAGGATGAAAACCATTAAAGAGTCCACGATAACGAGTGGCATTGCGTTCGCATCCCTAGGGTTTGACACGCACAGCATCACTTTCCATGGTAGGTGTAGTAGTCATAGCGAAGTTCCCATGACGTCGTGCTGAATCGCTGGTGTTGCAATCGCAAGACACAGCATCAGACTCGACTTGATCATCACCGAACCTGACTTGTCCGAACGGTAAAGTAAAGTGGTTGGGCAGCAGCACTCACTTCTGGTACACAGTATGATACATTTTTCCCAAGGGCCGACTGACCATTGGTGTGTGGCTAAACATACAATCTAGTAACCGCAATGTTTTGGACCACCGGTAGCAAAACGTAGACTCTTGTCGTCGGGGTGCTCGTCCGTCCAGACTCCTAAACGGTCTTCTTTGATTTTAGGGTGACGGTGACCAAGGCGATCGATGTAGATGCAACTGTCGCTATCAAATACAGGACGCGATCTCCTGACAGCTCTAAAGCTTCGTGCAATTTTAAGCAAGCATGGGCTGTCACATAGACCGCAATGAGGACATTTCCAAATTCGTCGGCTTGTACAACCTCAAGTTCTTCTTCGTAATTGACCATGATCAAGTCTTCAGGAACGACGTCCACGTGTTTCTATATTTGGTTTTGTCATTATTCATCTGGCAGTAACGGGAGGGTTCTATCAAATACTCCATCTTGGGTAAACACGGTCGTTGTGCCATTTTCCCCACAAACAATTCAGCATCACTTTCACAAATGATCACCTTTCTTTGTTTTTCTCCAAGTGGTCTAAGGTGTTGCCTTCGTGCTCAAAGTATTTCTCTTTGAATTTCTCTTGGTCTTCGGGAGTTCGATACCAGGAAGGATAGCCACTAGCTTCTTGTTTCAGTTCCAAAAAGGCGAAAATGCCTTTTTGAGTCTCGTCGCCCTTTATGGTACTGTTCAGACTTCGGAAAGTGGTAAATTTCGTACACTTCCAAAAATGAGCTTTAAACATTTCTACGCTGACCCACGTTCCTGTCAATGCGCGTTCTTCCTGAGTGTGATGACAAATCGGCGATGAACCCTTCCACTTTCTCCAGCGGTACGTCTGACGTAAAATCTTTAAATGTCACCGTGTACTTGTAGGCATTGGTTCTAAATTTCCTGGAGGAGCGTTTATCCGTCTCGCGAATGCGGTAATACTTTTCTTGGAATAATGGTGGTGCACTTTGATTGGAGTAGACTCTCTAGGTCTGGATGCAGACGTGGAAGGTGTAGATTCTGGTTCAATCATGTCGTCTTCAAAATCACTAGCACGGATTTGAGCCAAGACTTTAGCTCATGTGCGAGAAGAAATGTCACGTTTCTGCCTCTATCTTTCCCTTTCTCAATGAAATCAGGCGATCGTTTCATCTTGATTGCAAAATGTCAAATGACTACATTTTAAATGC
>JAECUM010053238.1:0-21981 GCA_016617855.1 Megalonaias nervosa
AAAAACGCTGATCGTGTTGACACGTATTTTGTTCACGTCTCAAAATTAAATTTTACTGGTATTGATATTCCAGTTGCAGAAAATAAAATACCAAAGTTTGAAAAGCAAAATAATATTTCTATTAACGTATTTGGTCTTGACAAGCATGAAAACGTCTATCCAAGATAAATTTCTGAAATAGCCTCGCAATCGACAATAAACCTACTGTTTTATACAAATCATTACGTACGGATCAAAACTTCAACGGACTTGTTGGTAAACAGTACAGCAAGCAAAAAATAAGAAGTTCTTCTCCTATCGTTGCTTACACGGTTGCTCAGACATTAAAAAATTACAAAAGCGTCTACAGTACTGTACTGATGTACAGCGAATAACAGTGCCAGGCGAGGATGAAAAATTTCTTCGGTTTGTCAGTCAAAAACATAAATTAAAAATTCCTTTCGTTATTTACACCGACTTCGAGTGTTTACTTCACCCTGTACTTGGCCCAGAAAATAATCCTAACCAATCGAGCACAAGAAAAACGCAAAACCATGTTCCATGCGGAGTCGCATACAAGGTAGTTTGTTGTGTTGATCCGAGTTTATCCAAACCGAATAAAATATATAGCAGTGTAGAGTCACCGCGCCTAATCCAGCTGTTTGGCTTCTCAAGCAGTTGATTAGCGAAGTTGATGATATATTTAAATGTTTAAAAAACAAAAACAACTCCAATGATAAAACTCACAGCTCGACAAGAATCCGATCACGAACAAGCAGAATTTTGTCATATTTATGAAAAAGCCTTTGACACAGAACGTGTATCACCAGCGCCTGGTAATGAAAAATGTACGTGATCATTGTCATTTGACTGGGCAATATCGTGGAGCGACTCAAGATAAATGTAAGCTAAAGTTTCATGCTCCATACTTTATTCCAGCTGTTCTTCACAATTTCAGAGGATATGACAGTCACATTATCGCAGAAGCTTTTGGTGATCCTGAAATAACGTCTCGTTTAAAACTCGATAACGTAATCAAGTGTATCCCAAATAATTTTGAAAAGTATGTCAGTTACTTTAGATAAATTGCATTTAATCGACAGCCTACAATTAATGGCAGCATCGTTAGAAGAGCTGGTAAAAGGCTGTAGCGAGTTTTATAACCTACAAGATTGTTTCGGCAGAGACGAAGTCTCCAAAGCAAGTTTGTTAACAAAAAAGGAGTGTTTCCATACAAGTATTTCGACGATTGGAGTAAATTTGATGAAACTTCTTTACCTGACAAAAATAAATTTTATTCGCAGCTAAGAAACGAAAATTTAACTGATGACGAGTACAAATATGCACAAGATATT
The DNA here is from genome assembly GCA_016617855.1 of Megalonaias nervosa. Taxonomy (NCBI): domain Eukaryota; kingdom Metazoa; phylum Mollusca; class Bivalvia; order Unionida; family Unionidae; genus Megalonaias; species Megalonaias nervosa. The sequence goes on from JAECUM010053238.1 coordinate 1,335, forward strand.
TGGAAAGAATTCAATTGCAAGACATTTGGCGATTGGCATGATTTGTATTTGAAAGCGGATGTATTATTGCTGGCAGATGTATTTGAAAGCTTTCGAAAAGTGAGCCATAATAATTATGGACTAGATCCTTGTTGGTATTACTCTGCTCCTGGGTTATAGTGGGATGCTCTGTAAGGTGGAGCTAGAATTACTAACAGATGTTGATATGTTTAATTTTATTGAAAAAAGGTATCAGAGGCGGTATTATTGTGATAACAAAGAAATATTCGGAAGCAAACAAGAAATACATGAAAGAGTATAATCCTGAGCTTCCATCGAAGTACATCATTTATCTAATAATGAAAATAACCTTTATGGTTATGCAATGTCAGAACCAATGCCGTTTGGTGGATTACGTTGGATTACACCTGACCAATTTCTGGCGGAAACAGATAAAAGATACCTGACGATGTTTCATATTTTGTTGAAGTTGATCTCGACTATCCTACTTCGGTACACGATTTACACAACGATTATCCGTTCTGTGCGGAATCACTGATAATCGACTATAGTTTGTTATCTCAGAAACAACAAGCAATGGCATCGACGAAACAAAATTCTATGGTAAGTAAACTCGTTCCAAATTTACTTGTAACGCGAAATTATGTTTTGCATTGCAAAGTTATAAAACAAGCAGTAGATGCTGGTCTTGTGTTGAGAAAAGTTCATCGTGTGTTAAAATTCAATCAGTCACCGTGGATGAGAGGTTATATTAGCTCAAATACTTCCAGAAGAGCCGTAGCGAAAACTGATTTCGAGAAAAACTTCTTTAAGCTTATAACAACTCCGTCTTTCGTAAGACCATGGAAAATATTAGAAAGCGAGTAAACATCGAGCTAGTTAATGATATCAACCACAGAAACAAACTTGTGTCATACGATGATTTTGTCAGCATGAAAATTTTTAATGAGAGTCAGGTCGCTATACAACGAAGAAAAACAAATTTGAAACTGAATAAGCCGATTTATTTTGGGGCTTCTGTACTTGATATGTCGATGTGGCTCATGTATGATTTTCATTATAATTTTGGTACGAAGAAGTGGCCATCAAATAAACTATTGTTTACCGATACTGACTCGCTTGTTGATGAAATAGAGACCGAGGATGTATATCAGGATGTCTTTGATAGCCGACATCTGTTTGATCTTTCCGATTATCCTCGCGATAGTAAATTTCATGATGATACAAATAAAAAGGTTATTGGCAAATTTAAGGATGAGATGAATTCGCATATTATTAAATATTTTATTGGATTGCGCAGCAAAATGTATGCCGTGTTGCTGGACAATAATAAAATAGCAAAAAAGCAAAAGGTGTATCTCGCAATTTTGTTAAAATTTTTTTTGAGTTTGACGATTATAAATATGCACATGATCGAGGTGTTAGTTTTATAAGAGCAATGGCTATTCGAATAAATCATCATAAACTTGAAACAGATGTTATTATCAAACGTGGATTAAGTCATTTTGATGACAAACGTTATTGCGAAAACGGAATAGATAAGTTTGCACTTGGGTACTGTCGCGACGACAAAGTCATTGACAATAAATCTATACTTGATATTATCTTTTCATCTGACAAAACCGAGGGCGTAAGCGCCTGCTATTGGTCTATACTTGACATTATGTTCTCCGACTAGGGTATGAAATTTTATCTAAACTTTAGAAATAATGTTCAAAAATATGACGGTGACAAATAGCAACAATAGCAAGATCAAATATCTAATGGACGGTAAACAGTTGACAGTTGAAATTAACAATGAAACATCAGGAATATGTTTCAGCGGCCGTGACAAGCTTAAACTTTCACTTATCAGATGTGGCAACAGCAAGTATTTCAATCATCTTGAGAAATTATGTCAGGAATTGTCATCAGGATTTAATAACTTTCATGATCCAATCAGTCAACAAAGATATACTAAACTTACCATTGATCGGTCAAAAGTATTTTTACTGACAAAAAATATGCTCTTAATAAACGAGAAATGCAAGATTTATTTGAGTGTTGTCATTGTGTAAGCGGCAGAATAAAGTTCTGTCTTTACCAGCGTGATGATAAAATATTTCTGGTATCTACAGTTGAAACAATGATAATAGGTGATGAGATTGTGTAAAATTTAAACTTTAGAAACAAAATAATATCAAGCATGTAAAACTGTTAGGCGTGGTTATGGTGGGTTTTGTATTTGTTTGAAAAAAAGGGGTCTCTGGGACAGGGAAACCCCTATTGTGTATTTGACTTTGGAAAATTTGGGTGTATCTGGGACCGGGAAGTAGGGTCTCTGAGCCAGAAACCTCCATTGTGCCTACTACTTTGCGACCTTAGGCTAGCAAAACATTCAAAGCGAGTTCGGAATGTTACATGACACGTGCGATTCCTGTTTTGAATTGGCAAATTATGCTAATATTATTATTTAATTTTTTAAACTGTCAAAAATAAAAGATTCAGTGGTAGGACTCTGTGAAAAATAATTGGCAGTGGACTATTTATGACGTCATGGCCTAATATTGCGCATAGCTAAACTTGTCTTAAGCTGCCACCTGTGGGAAGTGGGGAAATAGCCCCTAAAGACAGGTAATTGTTTAATTGAGTTAACTTGTACAATAATTATGTTTAATGGAGTCTCTAAAAGGTTTGCTTAAGTAAAGGTGATTCCTAAGTAAAAGACGATTCGTAAGTAAAGGTGACCTTTAGAGTATGGTTTACCGCACACACGGAACTATCTGACGAAAAGCAATTATCAAATGCAGTTTGATTTAATAAAAATATATCATATAAATAACTGATGATAATTTCTATAAATTCTTTCTGACATTTTCATCAAAACAGTCTCGCAAACTATGTCTTCAGTTCTACAAATTGCAAGAAAGTGTACCGAAACAAAATTAACTCATTTTAGCAAGAATTATATAACCTATCTCTTTTCGCTTTTCAAATTTGTGCACAAGCAGTTTCGCACCGCCCTGCAAAATAAGATTTCTCCAACCGTCTACAGTATTTTCTTGTGAATAATGTTACCTCGTTTGTAAACGTCAGTTGACTTCTTCAGTGTTCCGAATTCCTTTTTTACTGGATACTGGAAAGAGGCCTAAATGGTTGGAAAGAGGCCTTCTTCTTTACCCAGAATTACATATCAAACCGACCCAAGCTCTATTTATACCAATAATTTCACGCAAACATAACCTATATGCTGGCGAATTATTCGACGGCATAACACATCTACCTTGCCACGAAATGAATGATCGTAATACAATTTTCATACGGTATCACGTCTCTTTGTTTTATCATCGACAATCTTTAAACAGAAATGACGCTATATATTTTATTCATGAATGGGTATGAAACTTGATATTTGTTTGGAAATACTAAAAAGTTAATGACATACTTCTGATATGACCATTATGACTACATGCTGAAGTCTAAGAAAAAAGCCATCCATGCAGAATACTGTTTATTTAATAATAATAATAATAATAATAATAATAATAATAATAAGCCATTTCATGTCCTCTAATATGGCTTCAAATTTTTTGTCTTTAGATTTATTACTCAGACACAAATTATAAAATAATAAAGCATACGAAGAGGTTCAGAAAAAAATTAAGTAAACCAATCGAGTCATAATAGAACTCCATGCAGAAAATTCTTCTTTCATTTAATTTTGTTTACTTTCAGAACCATGTTTATACAGAGGAACCCTAATGAAGGTTGGCGACTCCTTCCATGATGGTTGTTCGAGATGTTTCTGCAAGCAGGATGCCTTAAAATGTCTTAGGTATGCCTTTCCTGTACATCATTATTATAAGTATATCCTTCTTGTACATTATTCCGACAGGTATAGCTTTCTTGTAAGTTATTCTGAAACGTATGCCTTTTCCTGCACACTATTTTGATAGGTGTGCCTCTCCTGTACATTATTCTGATAGACATGCCTTTCTGTGTACACTACTCTGATAGGCATGCATTTTTAAGTACACTATTCTGATAGGTATGCCTTTCCTGTACACTATTCTGATAGGTATGCCTTTCCTATACACTATTCTTATAGGTATGACTTTCATGTACACTATTCTTATATGAATGCCTTTCCTTTCACAATTCTGATAGATATGCCGCTCATTTCATTATTGTGATAGGTATACCTTTCCTGTACACTTTTCTGATAGGTATCCCTTTCCTGTACACTATTCTTATAGGTATTCCTTTCCTGTACACCATTCTGATAGGTATACCTTTCCTGTACACAATTCTGATAGGCATGCCTTTCCTGAACATTATTCTGATAGGTATGCATTCCTATCATTATTTTGACAGGTATGCCTTCCTTTCATTATTCTGATAGGTATGCCTTCCTTTTATTATTCTGATAGGTATGAATTTCCTGTACACTATTCTGACAGGTATGCCTTTCATGTACATTGTTCTGATAGGTATGCCTTTCCTGTACATTATTCTGATAGGTATGCCTTCCTTCCATTATTCTCATATGTATGCCTTTCCTGTACACTATTCTTATAGGCATGCCTTTCCTGTACATTATTCTGATATGTATGCCTTCCTTTCATTATTCTGATAGGTATGCTTTTCCATGTATACTATTCTTATAGATATTCCTTTCCTGTACAATACGCTGATATGTATTCCTTTCCTGCACACTGTTGTGATAGATATTCCTTTCCTGCACACTGTTGTGATAGGTATTCCTTTCCATGTACACTATTCTTATAGGTATTCCTTTCCTGTACACTATTCGTATAAGTATGCCATTCTTTCATTATTTTGATTGGTATTCATTTCCTGTACACTATTCTAATATGTATGCCTTTCCTGTACACTATTATTATAGGTATTCCTTTCCTGTACACTGTCTGATAGGTATGAATTTTCTATACATTATTCTGATAGGTATACATTTCCTGTACATTATTCTTATAGGTATGCCTTTCCATGTACACTATTCTGATAGGTGTGCCTTTCCTGTACACTATTCTGACAGGTATGCCTTTCCTTTCATTATTTTGATAGGTATGTCTTTCCTGTGCATTATTCTGATAGGTATGCCTTTCCTGTAAATTATTCTGTTAGGTATGGTTCCTTTGATTATTCTTATAGGTATGCTCTATTTTCATTATTCTGATATGTATGTCTTTTCATGTACAATATTCTGATAGGTATGCCTTTCTTGTACACTATTCTTATAGGTATACCTTTCCTGTGCAAATTAATATACAGTGACTAGCCTTTGCCGGTGCTTAAGATTTCCTATGATTTCCTAAGTTCGTCAGACTCTTGCTTGAAAAGGCCCTTAACCAGCATATCAAAAACAACAACAGCATAATCAAGCGATTCAACCCAGCTGTAATCTATGATAAACTGAGAAGAGCTCATAATTTGTATTCATTCGAAAATTCATATGAAAATATATAGCACAATACGTGTATTGAGCAAGAATATGATAAAATCAACTGGCCGATTTAACGCAGTCCAAATGATTATTCCAGGTGCCCCGACTCCTTCCAGTCTGAGAACAGACTGTGGTGCTATATGAGCGAAAACAGAACGGAGATTTTCCCCAAATGCTGCGGTAAACAGGTCTGTCGTGAAGATAAGGAATTCGTTCTACAGGAGTACTTAGATTATCTGAAAGAACATTTCCCAAAAAAAAGAATATTTGCTATGCAACATATGATAGAGATGCTATCATGTTGTGGTGCCATGGCTGCATCAGTCGAGATGAGCTTGCGAAAACATTACAGAAAATTTCGTTATCGTATTGGAAGACGATCCTGTCAAACGTTGATTGTGAGGTTGTTGATCTACGTTTACCATCTACAACAAACATTACTAGCACAGAATTAATGCTGAAGTATCTTGCCGCAGAATTAATTGATTTAATTTCCTTTTTTCGCTTGTTTCGAGATCTATTGAAATTATATGTCTTGCAAATCTAACACCACCAGCTTTGCCTTTTTTAAACATTTTCTTGAGTAATAAGTTCGAGATTCACCAACCGATTGTCTGTCTTGACGCTGTTGATGTGATTAATAACCAAACCATCTGGTATTGGTCCATTAAACGTTTCACAAACAAACCTGTGACTATAATACTTAACAAAATCCGTCCTTGTTCCTTTAACAGTTGCCATAAGATATCCAGTATTTTGCGAATAACCTAGCACTTTTTAGTTTATCTTTTTCGAATAATTCCACAATCGTTTTCCTAGTATAGACAAATACCAGATGTTGTTGAAATTCATCTCATAAAGACAAGTTTGCGATGTTATCACCAGTAACCGCACCATTCACGTGATATACTCGTTGTCCTTCTGGAATTTCATCACAAAATAACTTATAAATAAAATCTTTCTTTAATATTTTCAGTTCGCTCAGCACTATCACCTTTAACGCTAATCTTATAACCCGCTGGTGTTGCTTTACCAAACGTTTGTCCGTATTTGATGTGTATCACCGATCCCAACATATTCCCCGCGTACAAGTTGTACTTGGGGTGAACATAATAATAGTCTTGCTCGCTTGCGCTTGTCATTATACAATAGGCAAAATTCTAATCTCTAATTCTACGTATTTTGCTTAGCCCTTCGGCATGTGTATAGTGCAGTGCGCTATAAATAGAACTCCTGTTGAACATTCAATTAGACATTTGATAGCATAGTATATAACAATGCTGAAGTTACGTGATATAACAAATAAGAGCCTTATAGGAGAACCTATAAAAATAGGTACTGCTTTTGCTGGATTTGGTAACCGCTATCGATTTGATACACAAATCATTCTAGCAAATTGCACATCTATAAATCTTTTTCATTTGTTAGAACCAACTATAAAACGTGAACTTGTTCTGGTTGGAAGTTTGAGATAATTGCTGAAATTTTATTCCACACCATGAAATATAACGTATTACGCGGTAGTTCATATATTGACCTGCCACGAAAAATAAAAAACAAATATGCTGTATTAACGTCAAAAACCTCGATGAGAGGTGATTTCAGTGGGCTATTCTTTCTGGGATGTTTCCAGCAGAAAAAAAACGCTGATCGTGTTGACACGTATTTTGTTCACGTCTCAAAATTAAATTTTACTGGTATTGATATTCCAGTTGCAGAAAATAAAATACCAAAGTTTGAAAAGCAAAATAATATTTCTGTTAACGTATTTGGTCTTGACAAGCATGAAAACGTCTATCCAAGATAAATTTCTGAAACAGCCTCGCAATCGACAATAAACCTACTGTTTTATACAAATCATTACGTACGGATCAAAACTTCAACGGACTTGTTGGTAAACAGTACAGCAAGCAAAAAATAAGAAGTTCTTCTCCTATCGTTGTTTACACGGTTGCTCAGACATTAAAAAAATTACAAAAGCATCTACAGTACTGTACTGATGTACAGCGAATAACAGTGCCAGGCGAGGATAAAAAATTTCTTCGGTTTGTCAGTCAAAAACATAAATTAAGAATTCCTTTCGTTATTTACACCGACTTCGAGTGTTTACTTCACCCTGTACTTGGCCCAGAAAATAATCCTAACCAATCGAGCACAAGAAAAACTCAAAACCATGTTCCATGCGGAGTCGCATACAAGGTAGTTTGTTGTGTTGATCCTAGTTTATCCAAACCGAATAAAATATATAGCAGTGTAGAGTCACCGCACCTAATCCAGCTGTTTGGCTTCTCAAACACTTGATTAGCGAAGTTGATGATATATTTAAATGTTTAAAAAAAAACAACTCCAATGATAAAACTCACAGCTCGACAAGAATCCGATCACGAACAAGCAGAATTTTGTCATATTTGTGAAAAAGCCTTTGACACAGAACGTGTATCACCAGCGCCTGGTAATAAAAAATGTACGTGATCATTGTCATTTGACTGGGCAATATCGTGGAGCGACTCAAGATAAATGTAAGCTAAAGTTTCATGCTCCATACTTTATTCCAGCTGTTCTTCACAATTTCAGAGGATATGACAGTCACATTATCGCAGAAGCTTTTGGTGATCCTGAAATAACGTCTCGTTTAAAACTCGATAACGTAATCAAGTGTATCCCAAATAATTTTGAAAAGTATATGTCAGTTACTTTAGATAAATTGCCTTTAATCGACAGCCTACAATTAATGGCAGCATCGTTAGAAGAGCTGGTAAAAGGCTGTAGCGAGTTTTATAACCTACAAGATTGTTTCGGCAGAGACGAAGTCTCCAAAGAAAGTTTGTTAACAAAAAAGAGTGTTTCCATACAAGTATTTCGACGATTGGAGTACATTTGATGAAACTTCTTTACCTGACAAAAATAAATTTTATTCGCAGCTAAGAAACGAAAATTTAACTGATGACGAGTACAAATATGCACAAGATATTTGGAAAGAATTCAATTGCAAGACATTTGGCGATTAGCATGATTTGTATTTGAAAGCGGATGTATTATTGCTGGCAGATGTATTTGAAAGCTTTCGAAAAGTGAGCCATAATAATTATGGACTAGATCCTTGTTGGTATTACTCTGCTCCTGGGTTATCGTGGGATGCTCTGTAAGGTGGAGCTAGAATTACTAACAGATGTTGATATGTTTAATTTTATTGAAAAAAAGGTATCAGAGGCGGTACTATTGTGATAACAAAGAAATATTCGGAAGCAAACAAGAAATACATGAAAGAGTATAATCCTGAGCTTCCATCGAAGTACATCATTTATCTAATAATGCAATAACCTTTATGGTTATGCAATGTCAGAACCAATGCCGTTTGGTGGATTTCGTTGGATTACACCTGACCAATTTCTGGCGGAAACAGATAAAAGATACCTGACGATGTTTCATATTTTGTTGAAGTTGATCTCGACTATCCTACTTCGGTACACGATTTACACAACGATTATCCGTTCTGTGCGGAATCACTGATAATTGACTATAGTTTGTTATCTCAGAAACAACAAGCAATGGCATCGACGAAACAAAATTCTATGGTAAGTAAACTCGTTCCAAATTTACTTGTAACGCGAAATTATGTTTTGCATTGCAAAGTTATAAAACAAGCAGTAGATGCTGGTCTTGTGTTGAGAAAAGTTCATCGTGTGTTAAAATTCAATCAGTCACCGTGGATGAGAGGTTATATTAGCTCAAATACTTCCAGAAGAGCCGTAGCGAAAACTGATTTCGAGAAAAACTTCTTTAAGCTTATAACAACTCCGTCTTTCGTAAGACCATGGAAAATATTAGAAAGCGAGTAAACATCGAGCTAGTTAATGATATCAACCACAGAAACAAACTTGTGTCATACGATGATTTTGTCAGCATGAAAATTTTTAATGAGAGTCAGGTCGCTATACAACGAAGAAAAACAAATTTGAAACTGAATAAGCCGATTTATGTTGGGGCTTCTGTACTTGATTTGTCGATGTGGCTCATGTATGATTTTCATTATAATTTTGGTACGAAGAAGTGGCCATCAAATAAACTATTGTTTACCGATACTGACTCGCTTGTTGATGAAATAGAGACCGAGGATGTATATCAGGATGTCTTTGATAGCCGACATCTGTTTGATCTTTCCGATTATCCTCGCGATAGTAAATTTCATGATGATACAAATAAAAAGATTATTGGCAAATTTAAGGATGAAATGAATTCGCATATTATTAAATATTTTATTGGATTGCGCAGCAAAATGTATGCCGTGTTGCTGGACAATAATAAAATAGCAAAAAAGCAAAAGGTTTATCTCGCAATTTTGGCTATTCGAACAAATCATCATAAACTTGAAACAGATGTTATTATCAAACGTGGATTAAGTCATTTTGATGACAAACGTTATTGCGAAAACGGAATAGATAAGTTTGCACTTGGGTACTGTCGCCACGACAAAGTCATTGACAATAAATCTATACTTGATATTATCTTTTCATCCGACAAAACCGAGGGCGTAAGCGCCTGCTATTGGTCTATACTTGACATTATGTTCTCCGACTAGGGTATTTTATCTAAACTTCAGAAATAATGTTCAAAAACATGACGGTGACAAATAGCAACAATAGCAAGATCAAATATCTAATGATGGACGGTAAACAGTTGACAGTTGAAATTAACAATGAAATATCAGGAATATGTTTCAGCGGCCGTGACAAGCTAAAACTTTCACTTATCAGATGTGGCAACAGCAAGTATTTCAATCATCTTGAGAAATTATGTCAGGAATTGTCATCAGGATTTAATAACTTTCATGATCCAATCAGTCAACAAAGATATACTAAACTTACCATTGATCGGTCAAAAGTATTTTTACTGACAAAAAATATGCTCTTAATAAACGAGAAATGCAAGATTTATTTGAGTGTTGTCATTGTGCAAGCGGCAGAATAAAGTTCTGTCTTTACCAACGTGATGATAAAATATTTCTGGTATCTACAGTTGAAACACTGATAATAGGTGATGAGATTGTGTAAAATTTAAACTTTAGAAACAAAATAATCTCAAGCATGTAAAACTGTTAGGCGTGGTTATGGTGGGTTTTGTATTTGTTTGAAAAAAAGGGGTCTCTGGGACAGGGAAACCCCTATTGTGTATTTGACTTTGGAAAATTTGGGTGTATCTGGGACCGGGAAGTAGGGTCTCTGAGCCAGAAACCTCCATTGTGCCTACTACTTTGCGACCTTAGGCTAGCAAAACATTCAAAGCGAGTTCGGAATGTTACATGACACGTGCGATTCCTGTTTTGAATTGGCAAATTATGCTGATATTATTATTTAATTTTTTAAACTGTCAAAAATAAAAGATTCAGTGGTAGGACTCTGTGAAAAATAATTGGCAGTGGACTATTTATGACGTCATGGCCTAATATTGCGCATAGCTAAACTTGTCTTAAGCTGCCACCTGTGGGAAGTGGGGAAATAGCCCCTAAAGACAGGTAATTGTTTAATTGAGTTAACTTGTACAATAATTATGTTTAATGGAGTCTCTAAAAGGTTTGCTTAAGTAAAGGTGATTCCTAAGTAAAAGACGATTCGTAAGTAAAGGTGGCCTTTAGAGTATGGTTTACCGCACACACGGAACTATCTGATGAAAAGCAATTATCAAATGCAGTTTGATTTAATAAAAATATATCATATAAATAACTGATGATAATTTCTATAAATTCTTTCTGACATTTTCATCAAAACGGTCTCGCAAACTATGTCTTCAGTTCTACAAATTGCAAGAAAGTGTACCGAAACAAAATTAACTCATTTTAGCATGAATTATATATGACCTATCTCTTTTCGCTTTTCAAATTTGTGCACAAGCAGTTTCGCACCGCCCTGCAAAATAAGATTTCTCCAACCGTCTACAGTATTTTCTTGTGAATAATGTTACCTCGTTTGTAAACGTCAGTTGACTTCTTCAGTGTTGTGAATTCCTTTTTACTGGATACTGGAAAGAGGCCTAAATGGTTGGAAAGAGGCCTTCTTCTTTACCCAGAATTACATATCAAACCGACCCAAGCTCTATTTATACCAATAATTTCACGCAAACATAACCTATATGCTGGCAAATTCCTTTTATTATTCTGATAGGTATGAATTTCCTGTACACTATTCTGACAGGTATGCCTTTCATGTACATTGTTCTGATAGGTATGCCTTTCCTGTACATTATTCTGATAGGTATGCCTTCCTTCCATTATTCTCATATGTATGCCTTTCCTGTACACTATTCTTATAGGCATGCCTTTCCTGTACACTATTCTGATAGGTATGCCTTTCCTGTACATTATTCTGATATGTATGCCTTCCTTTCATTATTCTTATAGGTATGCCTTCCTTTCATTGTTCTGATAGGTATGCTTTTCCATGTATACTATTCTTATAGATATTCCTTTCCTGTACAATACGCTGATATGTATTCCTTTCCTGCACACTGTTGTGATAGATATTCCTTTCCTGCACACTGTTGTGATAGGTATTCCTTTCCATGTACCCTATTCTTATAGGTATTCCTTTCCGGTACACTATTCGTATAAGTATGCCATTCTTTCATTATTTTGATTGGTATTCATTTCCTGTACACTATTCTAATATGTATGCCTTTCCTGTACACTATTATTATAGGTATTCCTTTCCTGTACACTGTCTGATAGGTATGAATTTTCTATACATTATTCTGATAGGTATACATTTCCTGTACATTATTCTTATAGGTATGCCTTTCCATGTACACTATTCTGATAGGTGTGCCTTTCCTGTACACTATTCTGACAGGTATGCCTTTCCTTTCATTATTTTGATAGGTATGCCTTTCCTGTGCATTATTCTGATAGGTATGCCTTTCCTGTAAATTATTCTGTTAGGTATGGTTCCTTTGATTATTCTTATAGGTATGCTCTATTTTCATTATTCTGATATGCATGTCTTTTCATGTACAATATTCTGATAGGTATGCCTTTCTTGTACACTATTCTTATAGGTATTCCTTTCCTGTACACTATTCTGATAGGTATACCTTTCATGTGCAAATTAATATACAGTGACTAGCCTTTGCCGGTGCTTAAGATTTCCTATGATTTCCTAAGTTCGTCAGACTCTTGCTTGAAAAGGCCCTTAACCAGCATATCAAAAACAACAACTGCATAATCAAGCGATTCAACCCAGCTGTAATCTATGATAAACTGAGAAGAGCTCATAATTTGTATTCATTCGAAAATTCATATGAAAATATATAGCACAATACGTGTATTGAGCAAGAATATGATAAAATCAACTGGCCGATTTAACGCAGTCCAAATGATTATTCCAGGTGCCCCGACTCCTTCCAGTCTGTGAACAGACTGTGGTGCTATATGAGAGAAAACAGAACGGAGATTTTCCCCAAATGCTGCGGTAAACAGGTCTGTCGTGAAGATAAGGAATTCGTTCTACAGGAGTACTTAGATTATCTGAAAGAACATTTCCCAGGTGGAATTAACTGACCAAAACCAACCAATGCTGACACTATGTTTCAATGTGTTTGACCTCACTAACATTTTGCATAGATTTTACGTTTGAACGTTTGATGTTATTTTGGAGTCAACTGGAATTGTTAAATTTTCACTGAAACCCCAAAAGAAAAAGAAAATCAACTATTAATTTGGATTACATTTTTCCATGTTGGTATGTGCATATGTGCATACACACACACACACACACACACACACACACACACACACACACACACATATATATATATATATATATATATATATATATATAAAGAGAGAGAGAGAGAGAGAGAGAGAGAGAGAGAGAGAGAGTCGGGAAGAAAATGGCATAATTCGATAACGTGCATGAAATGTCAAATTTGCACTGCGTATGCACATGCACACACATGTTCCAGAAAGAGGCCTTTCAAACTCAACTGTAGTAAGAACATTTAAGATTATCAGAGAAAGAAGGAAAAAATAGAACAATACTATACAGATATATATAATTAATGAAAGGTTGGCAACCAATTATCTCAGTGAGTTGGGGTGCAGAACACAAATTCGTTATTTTACCTGAGCTGTTTTAATAAGAAAATGTCTCCATCCTGTTTCGCCTAAAATAATGAATTTAATCATTCGTCCACCATGTTAACATGGTTATAAGAATGGTAGTTCGAAAGTAATCCATACGAAATTCCTGTGACTTCATTATCAGAAAATTAAGGGAAAGCATTATTTCCAAGGTCAAAGTCGAGTGCGTACCCTGTGGAATAGTCACTAAATGCCAGATAAAGTTTTTGGCCTGATAATGCGTATCACAAGCGATCCAGAAGGGAGATAATTAAACATAGACAAAGCGGGAACCTCTGAAACCTGAATTATCTCCCGTTTGTGCGTTTAAGTGTATATATATATATATATATATATATATATATATATATATATATATATATATATATATATATATATATATAGATAAATATATGTATATATGTATTGTTACGACTCTATGGTCTCGAACTAAGTAACAGAAAAGAGCGAAAAGCAACAAGTTTGTAACATTCGACAAATAATTTTCAGATACTTCAATAAACATAATTATTGTACAAGTTAACTCTATTAAACAATTGTTTCCCAAGATACATAGTGACAAATTAAAAAGAACTTACACTATTGTGAAAAATCCCTAATAGTCCTAATAGTTCTTTGATAAGTTACAGTATTGTGAATAAAATCCCAAATAGTCCTCAAAGTTCAACAAGTCCAAATGTATGAAATTCCAATTGAATTCCAGTTTTATTTCAAATAAATTCCGATATTGAATGTGTTGATACGCATGTAGTCTCGAATTTGCTAATGGCCTGGAGTGGGGCGATGTACACTCAGTCTTCGGATTCACAATAATATAATCATAAATGTCCTTGTCTGAATTCACTATAATTCCAAATTACTGTTTTAGTCCAAGAATGTTACTGAGCATTCAGTAATTCCAGAAAATAATAATTTGAAGAAAAAAAAATTAATTCAGCTAAATTAAAATCTGAATACAATAAGACTGATTGTACTTCAGATGTTAATGAATAACCTTTCAAGTAAACAACAGTATATAAAAAGCTGACTTACAGTAATAAAGCCAGGATGTAGGTCATTCTCCTTTCCATAAAAAATTTGGATTTAAATATTTAGCGACTGTTCCTCAGCGTTAACACTCAAGACCTTAACATGATTAATGGAGTTAAATTCTATTTCTTTTCTTTTTTTCATGTTAGATTCACAGCGATATTTCGCGATTGCGTAGAAACTGCCGTTCTTACAGAAATGCTGCCATGGCGGATGAATTAAAAGGATTCTTTCATTTAGGCAAATTTCGGATTTTTTAAACATGTTTTCCATGATATCGAAATAAAAGAGAAATTTGTACAGTGCACCTGCACCAACTAGAAAACTGATCGCCAACCTTTCCTTAATTATATATTTATATATGATATTTTTCCCCTCATATATTCTGATATTTAATTTACTATAACTTTAGTTTTAAAGGCAGATAGAATCATGCATATTTTGCATCTATCAAACAGTTTTCTTTGGGTATTGTGGGTCTAACTGGAATTGACATTAGCCCATACGGTCACATTATTGGTTCTCTTGGGAATCATACGGAAATTTCTATGTTAAAATTGTCAATAGGATTAACATAGAAATTGTGTTATGAGCTCAAACGTTTGATAGGGTCAACAAGTTTCATAGGGTCATGAAAGGAAATAAAAGGTTTTATTACAGTTAACTGCATACATCTACTACGCAGCAACTACTTTTAAATTTCATGCAACACACGCCGTTACTATCCAACACCCCTCCCCTAATAACTAACTAAAAGGGTAAGAGTATTTATGCACACATCCTATACTTGCATACACATAAGCATACTAACACAAGAGTGCGTTGGATGTAAAAGAAAGGTGACACAATAGATACACTCTCACACAAACATTTTATAAAATCACAAGGGTATGAAGTGTTTACAGACACATTACTATACCCTCTCGCAAACACACACCCCTCCCACACACACACACACACACACCCACACACACACACACAAATACGCCACGGTCCTTTCAGAATAGAAAAAAAATCTTTAAATTGTAAACATTAGCCGTGATTGCTACAGGAAAGTAATATCATACCTGTGACATGCAATCCGCTGAAACAGGCGAGAAAAAAATAATGTGCGTTGCATTACATGAGGTCAGGAGGATATGGACGCATTTGTTGTTGTTGTTTATTTTAACTTAATCTACCTTCATCTTAGCTCCGACAGGGTATTTTTGTGTCCGGAAATAATTTTTAAAAAAACAAAACAACAAAAAACAATAGTCATTTCCAATCACTGAACGTTTATTTGCATGCATTAACTTGAGATATTATCAGTTATAACAGGAAATGGATTATATTCCAAGAACTCTCCCTTCTCACCAAAATGCAATATATTGACTAAGACCTCAGCAATGAGGGTATGGACATAATAATAAAACAACACTCTTCATAAGTAAGCTGATGAGCGACACTTTTTGTGGTATTAATGATTGATATGGGGATTGGTATCGCACATATTGCAATTTCTAGCGCCAGTTGTTCCAATTTAATTATACCATTTGCTGACTTAAGTGAAAACTGTCTATTTTTTCAAATTGACCAGTAGCTATGGATGAAATTTACCAATTTAATTTCTGTTCAAAGTGAAGTACTGCAAGCTTTATTAAATCACACTAATTGTTTTCAATGAAGCTTCACACACTTTTTGTTACCGGGCCATGAGGGCAAAGGTTTGAGGGTCAAAATATTTCTTTTCTAATGCTCCGGCAAGTAGGTCCTAATTTTGGCTAATTGTGAAGGCGGGACCTTAGTTTCTACTCATACAGATGTTTTAATTGGAATGTTTCTGAATTTTATAAAGATAAACTTTAATGAAATAATTTTACCAACAATATTAAACAGAATCATACATTACCTGGAAAAAAGGAAAGAGCGCATTGACAATACATTGACCTTCAAAGTATAAAATCTGAAATCCAAGGGTTTTTGTTCCCTTTTTTATGCACCAAGATTTTTTGACATCGGTTTTAGAGAAGCTAAATTATCATCCAGCAGTGAATTGCAATGTATAAATTTATTTAAGTAATACTGACCTTTAATTTTCAAGGTACATACTCCCACATTGATATGGTTCTTTGGTTCTTTCTTTGTTTAAGTGGATTTTAAAACGTGTGCAGCATTCTAGAGTAAAATGCGTTAATTTTAGTAACATTGACCATGACGCTATCCCTACAATCCTTCTCAACCTTGACCCCGCTTCCGCCCCTATCAATACGGTTATTAGGGAGATTAGGGCATACAGACCGAATAATTTTTGGTGCAAATCCATTGTGTAGTGCTGAAGATATTGTCCGGAAATGAAATACAAATGCCAGATCTATTTTAGATCCTCTTTTTGCACAGAATTTCCTAAGAGTCCCTTCAATTTAATTTTGTTTGTTCTATTCAATGTTGGATAGTATTAAAACACATGCGACCTTGAAAACAAATATTAGTAAGTTTTACAGTTTAATCGATTTTAAGATCAATATCTAACACGTCATCACCATCAGATAAAGGATTTTCAACTGAATTTTCAAAATTACCATCATAATCACCACCCAGGGTATTTTTTGGTTATTTGAATAGTAAAGAAATGGTGAAAGCACAACGGCAGAGCTGTGTTTGCGGACCGGACAAAATCCAAGTGGAACAAGAAGTGGGTTTATTGAAGACAAACATGGTAATAGTGTCACTTCTACAGAAATTTAAGAGTTCACACTCGAATTAAAAATACATAGTGCAAAAATAGTACATACAAAGAGATAAATGGATTAAAAATATAAATAGAAACGAGTCGTAAAATATAAGTGAACAAACTCACGAAGATATATAAAATGTACATTTTCAGATCATTGTTTACCAGAACTGAAAGATAACTACATGACATCAAAGGGAGTTATATACTTGCCTGGATGTGTGTAATTTTAGCTAGAATGGCCTCCTTTTAAATTGTCTGGAAGTTTAATGAGTTTTAAATATAATAATTTACAATAATCCAGCAAAGAAAGGAGAAAATAGAAGAAAAAAAAAAACTGATTGGATCCTTATTAAATAAAACTTGTTGACATGTTGGTGCTGTTCTACCTTAAACCACAACTCCTAATATAGTTGATGTTACAGAGGTAGCTACTTGAATTGCAATATAGTTGCGAAGGAAAAATAAATTAGACAACACTGTTCAAAATTTCATGAAGGATGAAGTTACCCATCTTTAATGATTCAATTTTGGTATGTGCCATTTTATATCTATTCTTTTTGGTCAGAATACCTTATAATTTTTCAAATGTTTTTGTTGTTCATGTCTCTCTTGTATGACTAGTGAAAAACATTGCCTTTACTGTTCAAGTTCAGTTAGATTGTAAGGGTGCAAATTTCTGTCGATCTATGAAGAGCACATTAATTTGGGCAGGTGAACGATTAATTAGATTTATGGGGACCGGCGCGTGTTTAAATCACCATATTGCACAGATTTGTAATGTCTGTGTCATGCAAAAGAACGATTCTTAATTAAACATTCGCTTACTTAACCGTCAGACAGACTGATCTTGTATCGGAATTGTCAGAGTTTGAAATTTTCCAGAATTAGTTATTTCGGAATCTAGAGGTCACGCAGACTACAAATTTGGCGCCTAGTATTAAAGACGGGAAAGATATTTAATCCAGATTGGTTACGCTAGATAAAGGGCGTGATTCCCACACGAAATCCTTGGTTTTAATATGTCCCATCACAAAGGTTTAGTCAGTCTACACTTTTCTGCAAGAGAAAACAAAGGTAGGAGACTCCGAGTTTGAATTTAGAAGAAATTCACTCGTAAAATAATTATCCAAGGGATCGGATGTCTGACAAGTCGACAGACACAATTTTGGCGGTAGAAGTGAGCGAAGCTTGAAAACACAAGGTATTTTGCGCCAGTCTCGTGTAATTCATTGATATCAATATAACGATTTGTTTGATTTATTTGCTTATATTTGCATGCATTTATTTGTTTAGATTCGTAGATCAATTTTCTTGATATGAATATAACTGTGTGAGTTCATCTATATGAATCCGTACAATGATATTCTTTATATAAGTTTGACGAATTGGTTGAATAAGTCGTCTTGATTGTTATAGGAGAATATGTCTCTAAGAATTTCATGCCTTACGTTAGTTGATATGAGTTAAGAGAATCCGTGTGAATTCACCGACCTTAGATGATTTCACGTATGATAAAGTCTCGAGTGCGTATTGACTGAAATTAACGTTGCTAAGTCATGAAGTGAGATTTCATATATGCTAGAGACTTGAATGTGTGTATTCGCTAGAAATAACGTAGTTAAGCCATGTAATGAATTTCATTCATTCATTTGTGTAATTTTGAGACGAGACCGGAACTGATGTCTCGGGGGATGTTAATGCGAGTCAGGATGAAATAGCCGTTAGGAAGTACATTAATCTTATGAAACTAGGTTTGTTTACGGTCTGCCATGTTTAGCTTGACCAGATAGCCTTTGGTATCTGTTTGAATTCCAATAGAACTATATCTGACATAACGAGAGGGGAGAGTAATGATCTATTCCCAGTAGGATATCTGACAGAAGATTTAGGTTGTTTCTTTGTTTATTTTTGGAAGGTGAAATAGCTCTACGGGACGGACCCACGTATCGACCTATCGAAGTATCTACGTATCTACGTACTTACATATCCACCTACCCACACAAAGTTCGAGGGCCGAAAGAGGCGAGACTATCGAGAGTTTGGAGAAGTAAAAAGAAAAGTGGAAAGGACCAAGAATAACAGTCACAGTGAATTTGGAATGAACCAGAAATAATCAGCTTATGAAGTTGTACCAGGGCAATGACTTCGATTGTTCACTCGATTCTATGATGAACTAGTTCTATCTTTTAAAACAGAACGGCTCTGTATATAAATATATTTGTGTTCTGAAATTCGGTGAATGATTTGTTTCAAAAAAGAAGTGTATCTTCCTAATGTAATGCATTATGACGGTTGTTTCTGTACTTGATTAAATTGTTATTGTTTTCATGTACGGAGGCTCGTGTCATTCTGTTTTATATATCTGCTCAGATCTCTATCTATCAAACCTATAAGTTCACACATTATATTGATATTTACTCGATCCGGGCAATAACACTGAAGTCGATCACCGTCTAGATAACGATAACCAAAATTCCACTACATTCACCCCCAACAAAGCGGGGGAATATGTAACATAGATCAAATGATGAGACTAGAATAATGTGATCGATTTGAGGGTAGTCGTCACTGACACATTCAGGTTCAGTCATGAAGTCAATCAACAGATGAAACATCGAATGCTTTCAGTACTTCATCTGAGTTGATTCTTTGTTTTAGTACTTGCAAAATTCTAATTATTGTTGTTTGAATTGATCTAAAATTTTCATTATTATGATATCTATCTTTTTGTATTCATTTATCTGCTCTTTTTCGCTATGTTGTTTCTATTTATGTGCCTTTATGTACGCATTTTGAAAAGGTTTGCACTAGCACACATCTAGATAAAACTTTTCTATTTTGTTACCTTCTCCTCACATAGGCCATTCACTGAAATACATAGCTCCTATTTTCCATGCTAGATTCGCAACTATTTCTCACTATTCAATGAAACATTGAAATATGGCTTGCTATTATGTATTTTACCATTTAAATTTACATTGAACTAACTTACAAATTTCATTGTAAATTAAATCAAACATAACAAACGCAAACCAGAAAATGAAAGCAAATTTAGCAAAGAGGCTACAAAAGACTTCGCAAAGATGAAAGATTCTCGTGAAGTTAAACCTGGCAGAAAAATTGAATAAGCATTTACAGCATTTTAAAAGGCCAAAGCTGAGCGTTGAAAGAAAGATCAAAAGGACTATAAGACATCAAAGACCGTACACACCAAAACATTACAAGATTCTGGCTTCATACTGCGTGAAAGAAATGAAACAAACTCAAACAAAAGCTATTATTTTATATGTAACAGTATATATATATATATATATATATATATACACAC
>JAECUM010053242.1:0-18774 GCA_016617855.1 Megalonaias nervosa
TTGGAAGAAGCTTTATTCAATTTCTCAAGAGAGAGAGAGAGAGAGAGAGAGAGAGAGAGAGAGAGAGAGAGAGAGAGAGAGAGAGAGAATTACTCAGGCAACAAGTAGATAGCTCACAAACCTGGTTGTGATCTAATTTCTGCCCAGAAAATTTCCATCCGGCTCAAAAGGAAACGAGTGATGATTTCAGCTTAAACGTATCAGTTATTTTGGAGGCTCTCAGCTATTCCTTATGAACACGTCTGGGTGTACCAAAAGAAGTTGTCAAAAGCTACATGCGATTCTTTTTCACAATAAATTACAAACAAATAGCGAGTTGCAGAGTAATGCTTTGACAATGACCGGCGCCATCTGCCTGCAAATGTACAAATAGTACTGTATCTCAAAAGTACAACAAATAAAACAAAATATTAACTATCGGGAGGTTGGGGCAATATGCATACAGTCGCCATGTAGTTATACTCTTTGACAATATTGAATCTTTTGAGTGAGTCTATTAGTTTAACATGACACTCCATTTGCTTGCACTACAATGAAACTCTTGAGTAAATTCCCTTCTAGTTGGCAGATCTCAGGTAGTCATACACATCAGGAATCCACAGTGTTTTCTGTCCTGCACCTAGGACCCTTTAACAGCATTTGTTTTAGATAACGCTGATAAACACCTGCGAGGTAAGGTCATGTTGATTTATTCGTATCTTGTAACATTAATGGCAATTTTGTTTTATGTGGGCATGTATCAAGCAACCTACATTGAGGAGTTAGAATTTACTATACAAGAGAGCTCATATTTTACTGATATTGCACAGTTAGCAAACAACAACTGTTTTGGATCGGGATAACCAATATAAGCTTTCAGTTACTGCATAGCTTAGCTCCTCCCTCTTCCTGTGATATTTATCTTTCTGTCAACTGACACGCTCAGTTATGAAGTTATATGGTCATATTATCAGCTCTAACAAGATATATAACCGACAAAAGGAAACTATTGTACACAGAACACAAACAGTTGGCATCAGTTTATTTCTTTCCTTCTATTGTTTTATCATGGATTTATATGGCACTGTTTCGTGTAATGAAAGTTTCATTTTGCAATAAGCTTTGTGTAGATACAGTAATAATCCCAAAATTCACAAGTTCCGGTGTTTTTCAAAACGGGTCTTCTATTGAGGCATTATGGGATTGTAAACTACAAGCAAAATTTACTTACCTCCGAAATTGAAGAGCTTTGCAATGTGCAAAACTACGCACCTCCAAAATGAAGATTTAACAACGGAAGTGCTTCAATAAGCATCGGCAATTTTACGCTTTGATAAAACACATATTAACACACTCTTCTGAAGAAAAAAAAATTCTGCTTAGTTTAAAATTATTTCCAAGAGATATATCATATTGACTTCCGTAAGTCATGAAAATTAACAAAGTAATGAGGCCACGTGTTTGGAACTAATTTGTTGCTCTTAACATACAGATGTGAACTCAGAGTTGGTCGGCGTGGGAATAATATCCAAAATTGGACAGTAAATCGCCAGATATCAGAGTCACTTTGCGGCTAAGGCGTAGAGTGTAATAATCCTTAAAGAGTTATATCCCTTTTGTCAGGCTTTCGGATCCGTGCATGTCAGATAGGACAGTTACCCTTATTTATAAATATTGACATGTACCGTTATTTATGGTTATGAATGTAAACTTGCGATACACACATTCATAACCTTAGGTTATCTCGGCACCCATAAATTCCTCACTGACATCAAAATGCCTTTTCTAGAAACGTCTTCTCCATGAATATTCAGCAAACTGAACACTCAATGCCCTAGCAGGTTGCATGAGACTTACAAAATGTATATTTCAGCGCCAAACATTCCAGTTCGGATTTCACAAACGTATGTATTTAAATATGTTTCCATTTTTGTTTCCTGCTGACATATTGGTTTGTTTTCTAATAAGCTTCTTCAACTTCAAATTTAGGTAAATGAAGGATTTTAATGGGTCTGTCGAGACCTTGTTCGTTGATTTTTAAGGGCCATTTACTTCCAGTTCTCATCCCTGCCGAGTAGAGGGTATAAACACTGTATCCTTGGTTCTAGTCATCTAAGAATTATTTGATCAATCATGACCAGTGGGAAAACAAACGGAGGAAAGGCTGATCAACCGTTGAATGTTTACTCAGGTCCTTTCTTGGATAAGCATTCCATGTACAATATGACGGGGACTAATGCTGTCTGTAGATACAATTGTATGACTGGGACTAATGCTGTCTGTAGATACAATTGTATATCTGTAGGAGTTACTTAGTGATTTAAAGCATCATTTTTTTCTCTTCTTGTTATGCTCGTATTATTTCATCATCATCATCAGCAGCAGCATCAGCATCATCACGGCTAGATGATCACAGACATTTTTCTAGTTGAAAAGTCCAGTACCAATGGTCAAGTTCTAAAAACAAAAGTCGAGCTAAAATATCTCAAAATTCTCCCTAGTGTCTTCGCGTCCTCAACAGGGTTTTGCTTCCCTATTCAGTTATTATTATTATTATTATTATTATTATTATTATTATTCCTTAGTTGTGCTGTTCTAAGTGTGTTTTGCTTAACTATTATACAGTTTTAACCTGTTCATGTTTTAACCTTACTCCAGGTACTCCAACTCTTTCTGGAAGTTTCAAATCCTACAATGTATGCCTTATATGTTTTTATTGTTATCATGCATTTAGTTTAATAATTAATTTAAAGTGTGCACTGTTTTGACTTTTTAGCTCAAAATTAAACTGCGAAATGTCTAAAAGGAAAAGTGTTGGGACCCCAGGACTTTACACCATCGTTGAAAAAAACCCACAAATGGTAATATATGCAGGCCATTAGAAGAATCTGCAGCAAAGAGTATAGACCCATTGTAGAGGAAATTCGAACCAGGAAATAGACAAATATATAAAAAAAGAGGGGGGAGGGGGCAATAAATTTAAGGTAATGGTGATGCCAACAATGAACCATAAAGCTTTGGAACAAACTTACATAGAAAACGTTGCTAAGGCCCAGGGCAAATGGCCGTAGCAAAATTTGAGAAAGCACCAAGCGAAGAAGGAGCAGGAAACGCAAATCTTAGATCTTAGTATTCTTAAGATTTTTCAGTTTTGCTTTATAAATAATCCATTCATATTAATTATCTTATGCAACAAGTTTCAGGCGGCAAATCTAAGGTGTGCTATCAAGAATATTGATATTTACGAATTGTTCAACAATTCGTTGACGTAATAATTACATTGATCGTTGGAATGACCCACCCAGGTTATCAAGGCGGCAATCGAGGAAATTAGATCTGCCTTATGCAAATTTATCATGTCCTTGTTTGAGATGGCATATACAGATAATTGAGTTTTACACAGGTAAAGCATTTATTTTAAAGAAAATTACTTTTCTCGCTCCGTCTCTCTTGTTTAAGACACAAAGTTGAGTCTGTTTCTGGGAGTTCAGTGAAATCACGTGTGTTTATTTGTTTGGAAACAATTTGAGTTACTTGACAACCTTAAGAAGTGACCTACACCTATTAACATTCAGCTTAATCTAATACTATCACATGCCTATCTTAAAGAGGTTCTATATGACGGTTTTGTGTAAAGAAAATCTTCATTTGTATCAGTCAATTATGAAACTTTAATGTTGGAAAACATTTTTTTTTTTTTTTAAAGTTGGGGTTATTAATGAAAGCAGCAGCTGAAGATTCTTTTGATGTGTTTCTGCGGAATGTAATAATTATTCATCCTTTTTTCCGAAGACACCAATCCATAATGATCTTTTTATAGATCAGCATGGGTACTAGACGATGGATAGACCTGATAATTTGCAGTTTAAGGGAATATTGTGCAATGGGAACAGCACAAAGAAATAGTAAAGTACTGAATACATTAGAGCCATAGCAGGCATGCTCTAAACAAGAAAACTGGACCCAAACGTAAATGTACAGTGGTGAAATGTACGTATTTATTTGTGTGTATGACTGTTGTTTTTATACAAACGGTTAAATACCTAACATGTTGATACCAATCAAGATTAAAGCATTGATAAAATGTCTATCATGTATTGTGTAGAAAATGATAACTTTCAATGTAATTATAGTAGTTTACAAATCGAAGTACTACTTGCACACTTGTGAAATTTTAAATTAGAATCAACAAATATGAAAATGATCTAAACTGGAAATTCTAATTTTACTTATATACTGGTCTAAAAAGAATTTCTGATATCTGAATTGCATAACATTAAATCTTCATAACTTCTCTGATTGCGACAGTCATCTGTTCATCAGTAAAAAATAATGTTTGAAAAATAATCCCAGTGAAGAGATAAAAAGAAGACCATGAACAAACAGAAATACATATCATACATCAAGGATTTCAGAGTTGATAGATTGGCTGACGCTTTGAGTAATGAAAATTACAGCAACATCGACATATTTTGGTGACATGCAATCGCAAGCTGCATCAGCAACTTATAAACATGAACTGGACAAGGTCAGTCTGCTTTACATCTTCTCAGCTCATTTCCGTTTCTATGTTTTTGCAGTATTTAAAGAGACTTTCATCGGCCACCAGTTTATTCTCTTCAATATATTGGCTGATTTGTTTGAAGGTTTTCTGGAAAAATTCTGAATTTGCTGAAACTGTTCATTTTCTGTCTTCTAACTACTGATTAATAAAAATAATCGATGTATTACAACATCCTGTTCAGGGACGGTTCTCACTCGTTCGTCAGATTGTTCCCCAATTTTTCGTTGCTACTAATTAAACAGCGAGTACGTTGCAATTACACCGGTGGTTGATGTTTGCTGCTGATCTTCAATGCATCACCAGCCATAACGTCTTCAGAATTCATTCAAATGCTAGCAGTTGGTAAGCTGGTCAAATTAAATTTTAGTCACCTACTGACGTGAAAATATAACACATTTACAAGTTAAAACCAGAAGTCGGGCGACGGCGACGTTTTGTGTTAGCCAACACTCTCCAAGAATTTGGCAGAAGTTGAAGCAAGCCATTTTAAAGAAGATGTGATTGACCCATATCCAACACCATCTGCCTTCACTCAAAGACTAAGAAAGTCAAGATCAGTCGAGGAAGAAAGTTCTTTCATAGTTGCTGAAGATATTTTCACATTCCAGATAGCCCAAAAGCGACTGCAGAATATTTAGAACGACGGCTTTCACTTACACTGCTAAATTTAAACAGTTTAAAGCCCAAGTGGTTGCTATACATTAAAAAGGATGGAGAAAAAGGAAAATATGCATTTCTGTCTATCTATAAACATTCGAATGGTAGTACTTGCATACACTATACCTACAAACATACTTATGTGTTAAAGGTGAGTATTTTGTAAAGACAGACGTATGCAGCCCTCCATGTTGGTGGGTTTAGTGTGTGTAAGCAATGCAATTGTTTTGAATTGGAAGATATGTACGGAAAAGTGTTAAACGTTTCTGCTTGCCTGAGTTACAGTGATTGACTCAGTAGGAAGTCGACGCGTACCATATCGAAAGCAATCTCACTCGAAGAAAATGCAAAGTGAAAAAACATCGGCAAGAAGTTCTTTGGAAAGGGTATTTCACCAAGTTTCGATTCTTGGATTGCCGCTTCACAAGTCATAAACCATATTAAAAGAACTAGAAGTGACCACTTTGCCGTTAAACACAGCAGCTACCTCTTCTTCTCAGAGTTCCTCTCTCCAGGAACTCCAAAATCAACAATAGCGTCGACCACTGTGGTTGTGGTGTGGAGAACGTGTGGCAAAACTCAAAATATCTTTCTCTGCAAATCTTGGTGGTGTGTTGTGTCGTTCGAGCAGCGGTTTGCGAATCTAAATTTGCAATAAAGAGTCAAACAAGTGTTGACTATCAATTCAGCAGTTGTATTAGTTATCTTCTTTTCAGTCCCTCAGTGAAGTATCTTACCGACATTAGCAATATCAAGAACGGTAGCCTTGCTACCAATGACGGTCAACACAACAACCCAGTCACAACAACAGCAACACTCTTTTGGAACATTTGGAAAAAAAAATCATTCTTCTTTGACATCGAGTGACTCCTCAGAAGCCAGAACCATCTCACTATGAATAGCAATTTCATTTAACCTTGGCGAGTGACAGTTCTATAGATGTGTTTCTCACGTGCACCGTATGCTGTTTCACATCCAAATTACTTATAATCAAATAATTGTATCACGATCATCAGGAAGTAGCCTTGTAGACACCATTCAACCTACGGAAGCCATTTGTATGAACGAGAGTCAAGGTACTTCATCGTCGATATCCTAAACGAAAACTTTCAAGAACAGTTAGACAAAAATGATCCTGGTTGCTACGAATAAAATAATCCATCACCACTCAATACTCAGTTGACTACCGGTACGATGTGAATTCATGTAGGCCACTATTGCTGAACATCTCTTCGAAACGATTGCATCTATTTTCAACAATCGGTTTGACAATGCTTGGAGAAAGCTTGCCAAAGTGCACTGACTGAGTACTGTAAACTTGCTCATCCTCTTAAAATGAATTTTCTGACGGCAGATTAATGTTCATTACTTTTTGTCACTGTTTGTTGTTTTCATTTTTTTGTAGATACAATGTTCATGCTCTTAATAAAGATATTTACAACGATTGTGTTTCCAAGTATTTTCGCTATCATGTCGAACTGAACGAAGGACCAAATTTACTCTTTGTGTACTCGGATGCGATCGAGTACAACCTGTTAGAAAACACAGCAGCTCCATTGCTAAGAAATATTCCTTTCAAAGTTGATTCTGCCATCGCTTACGAGGAAGGTGGAAAAACGTATCACGTTCACCATGAATTGTACATTATCATTATCTTCATGCTGGTAAATGGTATATCGACAGTCAATAATATTATCACAAAAGTAGATCTTGGACAAAATATTTTATTCTGGAAAAGAAATGTAAGTGAAACTACATTTTTTTAAATCGGTTCTGAATAGTACCAAAAAACCCAGATGTTCTTTTGTACCAAGGATCCACTATTCTACGAGGACATGGTTTAGGAGATATGTTAAAGTCAGCTTTTCGTGCAGTAGGACCCAGTTGAAAACCGATGGTGACTAGAAGATTGCGTGCTTTAAAAGATGCAGCTTTACGCAAGAAAACAAATTTCTTTAAAACGTCTTCATCGACAAAGTCCAAATGATGCCATCATGCGAGCAAAAGAATGTGATCTTCTAACTGGAAAAAATCCTATGGGCCGCTGAGATATCACTATAAATTCGCGTCGCGTTTCTGGTTCAAGACATTACTTCTTTCACGTCACAGCAAATATGAAGCAGAAAGAGACGTCGAAACCCCTTTAGAGCTCACAAACACGTTTAGATAAAGATTAAGAAAGACAGAACACGTGCGGTCAGAGAATTGGACGAGTTTTTATTACTAAGTGAAAAGAGAAAATGGTACACCGATATTATTGGGAATGTTCCAAGTCAGAATTCGATCAGTTTGTCAGGCCACCGACGATGATGACGATGCAAGAATCTCAGTTGGAGTAATTTCATCCTGTGTCGTATTTGACCAGTTCAGTACCTATTGAATATGAAATCGAAAGACCACGGAAGATTAGATCGATCTGAATATCAGTCACTTGGACTTGAAAGTCGCAGTTTCCAAAATGAACGATATCAATCAAGCGGAAGATGCCAGAGTAGCCACTGTCAACAATATCATGCCTTTGTCATTCAGCGAAGTAGATTTGTACTTGAATAAAAAACTAGTCAATGGCAACATGGATACTTGCACTTACCGATCGTACCTGGAAAATCTCTTGACGCGGAGGAAAAACCCAAAAATACACATCTGGATGTCTCCATGGCTGGGAAACCTAACACGTTGGATGCCTTCAACAATGCAAAGTTGACTGAAGATGGTGATTCTGACAATGATGGATTTGATGGCCATTAAAAGAAAATAAAACAATGACTCCGTTTGGAATTGATGAATGATTTGCATTTCGACAACTAGTTGCAACTATTTGATGAATGGAATGCACGTACTCCTGAGACTGAATCGAAGCCGTATCCTGTTCCATTTAATGGCAAAGTATAACGAATACAAAGTCATCATCAAAGAAGCCAAACCAAACGCGCGCCGTTACGAAGTCTTACCTAAAGTGGCAAACAACATTATTCAAGCTTTAAGCAGAGGAGAGGTAAGTATCAACTACGACGATTGGAAGTGAAAACTTTCACCATTGCCTCTGGACTCCGATCCACAATTGAAGATCATGTTTTTCATGGATAGGTACCCAAACGTTTGCTCATTGGCATCGTCAGCAACGCCAGCGTGAATGGAAGAATCTTTCCATTTAGAGCCGCACGATTTTTCTTTACCTGGTATTCTGTAATATACTCTACTTTGGGGATGTTTTCCTTTACGTTCGTTCTTAAAGCATATCAAGCATTGCATTCACCAGTCTTGCCGAGACTATCACTAAACAACAGGAAAACAGGGGATCGAGGCAATTAAGGGCATCGAGACAATTAAGGGCATCGAGACAATTAAGGGCATCAAGACAATTAAAGGCACCCAGAAAGAGAGACATGCTAAAGAAGATATTACAACAACAGTAAGAAGAAAATCACCTGCAACCAAAAAGACAACATCATCAACAACAACGGACCAGCCTAAAACTGTATCAACAATGACAAATACCAAGACGTCTAAAACGACTATAATTCGCCCTCCTACAACAATTGCGATTGCTATTGTTGAAACAGAGAACACATCAGTAGTATTAGTCTCTACATCTAAAACATTTGATGCCGCAATAACAACAGAAACATTGGTATCAAACAGTTAAGGAACTATAAGGGGAAACAAAGACATAAAATCTAATGAACCAAGTAAAATGGAGATGACAATGGAAGCCTCAACATCAGTGGCAACAATGACAACAGCCAAAACAACTGGGCCACCAATTGACCTAATTAAACAAGAGCTAATCAACAGAAAGGCTAAAAGGATCGATCAAAAACTAGAAGAGGTCAGGCTAAGAAAAAACAGATGTCCAGCTAAACGCAGACATAGTCAACTACTTCTTTGACCAAATGGAGAATTGGGGCTTAATACATCTACTTGAAAATAATGAGACAGCAACCAGGTACATAGGGGTATTGAAAACAGTCCTTGAAGCGCATTTGAAATTCTATTACGACGGATGCCTAAACAAAAGATTTGAAAAGAAATTTGCAGAAGCCAAAGAACTCCTCGTTGATATCATCACCAAAGCACGGAAGTTCCCGGATCACCCCTATGCAGTCATAGCCCTAATAATCAATGAGCTATACAAAGTTCATGATATGCAGACCAAACCAACTGAAATATATCATCATTGGGATCGGCAAGTGGTGGGTGACATGGTAGCCGTATCTAAATACAAGCAACGACCGAAGGAGAGATTCAAAGCCCCAGAATTTATATAACAGCTGGTATTCCCACCTTCGGAGGTATAACCTCAGCCCTTCTTATGGCTCAATTAATTGCCTCATATTAAGAGGTTTTAATTTGGCATGAAACTTCGACTCGATTAAACCATAACAACTGCCATGATCCTTTAAACACCGTTACAAATTAATACCATTCTAATTCCTAACTTGATGTACAAACTCAAATGGTCGTATCGACCTCTTTTATACAGTTAAAAATGGAGGTACACTTTGTACACCAAATTCCAAATGAAAGCATAGGAAAATTTATAACTATTACTGCCTGACTCTAGTTACAATTGTGGCTAATACAGAATTTTAGTAATAGGAAATAGCCAGATTTAGCGACTGGGCAGAATTTGATATTAGGCGTTTCAGGATGCACCGGTGAGCTTGCGCCACCTGCCGTGTTCATTTCTCCCTTGCCAGTACAGACTACCAAGGATGAGTAAGAATGTAATTATTCCCGCTCATCGTATGTCCCGTGGGACTTAATTGTCCTGAAATAGGACTTAATTAAAAAGCACATCTTGTGTGCATAAACGCGTTGGGGATGATGCTATTTCCCCTCCCCCCATATATTTAATTATCCCAACACTCGGGAATAATCTCGTCGCAAATGCACAATGTGCGCAAGCGACGTTAATACAACAACGTAACAATCTTGCTGATTTGCGGTGAGTCGAGCTAGTGAGCATACCAGCGATGGAATTGAGCAGATCAGCAGTTCAAGGCAAGGCGTCATCCCGGCTTCCAATTACTGTCATAATACCATCTCCACCACTACGGGTCATTAGGGCCCTAGGAAAAGCGTTCCCTACTAGCTGGAGTCTGCGAGCGGAAGTCAATAGAACAATGCTCCTACTAACGTGGGATGAGACAAGTGTGCCAGTAAACGAAAACTATGGCTTTGGGTCATGGGTCATGGAAGAAAGAAAGGACGAGAGAAATCAAAAGCGGAGGAAGAGGACGAAGGAAGCCAGAATACGGAAAGCGGACCACATTACCCACAACAGATGAGCCAGTCCTTACACATGATCCGGTCACCCACCTCCATCAAATCGTTGAATTAACGAGAAGAACACTACCCACCTTGACAACTTCACGGCAAATAACAATCATAGATGTTGAAATTCAAACTGTTATAAGTTTACCCATTATCAGCATACCCATTACCCCGAGTACCACTAGCAATAATAAAAATGTTTAAGTACATCAAGATCAAGGAAAAGAAATTGAAACAAATCATGAACAAGAAGAGGAAACAGTGGACGTTGAAAAAGAAACGCAGGAGGAAGAGGATAGTGACACAGATCTGCAAAGATTAGTGAACATGGGACATCAGGACGCCATAGAGGATACCAAGAAGACCAGCAACTTTATAAGTGAAGTAAAATACTTGGCTTAGAGATCCTGAGATCCCGTAAACCCATACCATAACAATGGCAGTTTGGGGTCAGAAGCCTCTCAAAATTCTACCGCGATGCTTATGAACAACTCCCCTTCTCCACCCTAGTGGAGGCTGCTGAACACCTAACAACAATTCATGGATTTGAGGCATTCCCTGAACAGCTGTATGAGGAAACACCGAGCGCGGCAGATTGCATAGAAGAAGATATAACCTGCAGAGTCTTTAATTTACTGTCTTAACAGCTCTTTTAAGGGCTATTACCAATCGAATACCTCAGCATACAAGGGTTCCAGCTTTCCTTCATTCCTGAACTCGGACTACCAAAGACGAGTGTGTGGGCCAATTCCCACTCGTCCATAAATTAGGTCCCCCGAAAGAGTGTAAGCACGGTACCGGGGTGACGTCACAAGAATTGTGCCCAATCACGCTCGACGTCTCATACTGCAGTGATAGTCGCCTAATTAGAATGTGTGCGTGTTGGGTCGATTTCCACTCATTTTAGCCTACCAACGGACTTCATTGTCCTTTGACATGTGAGCTTACTTAAACAGCACACTCTGTGTGCATAAACGCGTAAGAGGTGTGTCACTTTATCCCCTCTCACAATCAGTTAAGAAGCCCGCTCTGCGGGCATAAACTAGTCACAGATGCCTTGTTGGCAAACGCGACTTTAATCCTATTAAGTAAGCAGTCCTGCCGTGCGTTGCAGAAAGTACCAGTTGACGAAAAGTGCCTCAAGCCTGAATCTCCTTCCGTTTTCTCACCCGGACATTTTTATTCCTGCAGTGTCAGATACATTCAAGGAAAAGCAGCCCAAAACCCGTACTATAATGCACTCTGGACTGGGTTTTGTCAGGTGGTTTGCCATTCATCACACGAGACGATTAATCTTAATTAATTTTTAGTCCCCGAAAAAGCACGCTGTGCGTGCTTGATAGAGTAGCTTACTGTTTGATGGCTTGGTTCACACCTAGCGAGAAATTAATTAGTGCGCAGAGCACACACATTTTAACTAAAAGTGTTCGGTTCACACATAAACGCGTACGTGAGTGGACTTCTTATTCCCTTCCGTACGATAAATTAAGAAGCCTACTGTGTTAATTAAGATATATCAGCCAGTCAGTCTTGCCGCCTTTCGATTCCATTCCATATCATTCAGTCTGACACCAGCCGTCCAGCCATCATCATCGGAACACCTGCTGTTGAAGGGAGGGTGTCTCCTGCGACGGCCCGTACTGCCACTTGTAGCTAATGACCATCCAACTATTTAGTATAAGAATGTATGGGACGTATAAGTGGCAGTAGGACACAGAAAAAATTACCACCACCACCGGAGTAGAGGAGTTAAAGCGTTACGAGTAGGTTGAACCAAGACGCAGCGGCGACAGTCTACGAGTGTAGCAGGTCAGGGAAGAAAAAGTCAAAAGACAGGTAGGAGAGGCAGCCATTCTGCGAAGAAGCGGCAGCCATCCGGGAACCTTGGTAAAAAGCTTAGTCGCGACTTCACCTACTGGGATTTATAGCGGCACATGTGCGTTTGCAGCGGGGAAACATTCGTGGGGTATGGAAGAAGTTAACATTAATCGATAACCCCTCTCTCAAATCCCATTCACGCACTACTATATTTTATTACCATATATGTTGACAAATGGGTGCGTCCACAAGTACTGACAACTTTGAGTAAGTAATATATAATATGGTTTCATAACATTACGCACATAAACATATGATACAAAATTCTGTGGAAATAGGTACAAGGTGACGCAGGTGTTTGCTTTGTTTTATTTATCAGAGAGAGAGAGAGAGAGAGAGAGAGAGAGAGAGAGAGAGAGAGACTGATGAATATGGATATTTTGTCTTCTTATTTTTCTATCGCATTACTATCTGATAACTGAAAAAGTCTGGAATGTACATTAGCAATGGTCTACTGCTGAAACCATAATTATATGCTTATTCATGGGCGAACCACAATTTCATATAACAACAATACTTGGTATATCGCCCCGTATTATACCAATCGAGAGAGAGAGAAAGACAGAGTCAGATAAGCAGACAGAGATAACTGGATAAAGGGGAAGTCTCTTAATTTAAATCTTCTGTAGATAATTAAAAACAGGCTGAAGAGAAATTGCTGTATCTGGGTTTAAATTAATGTTGCATAAGATTTATTTGGGCCCGATCTTTTTCTGCTGATGCTATTCCAATCGGATTGCTTTATTGCGAACAGCTTGCATGTCAAGAACGAGTACCTGCTGTAAGGCAAAGTGTATTCAACAGTCCCTATCTCAGCGAATGAATGTGTCCAGTACGTGTCTG
This sequence comes from Megalonaias nervosa, assembly GCA_016617855.1. NCBI lineage: Eukaryota > Metazoa > Mollusca > Bivalvia > Unionida > Unionidae > Megalonaias > Megalonaias nervosa. The sequence continues at coordinate 13,199 of JAECUM010053242.1, forward strand.
ACGAGTTTTAACTCTCGAACGATAAGTTGTCGTTTATAGAGCATACTTGTCAAACACATAAAAGCTGAGACAATATGTATATGTCCAAAGTATCCAGCGTACTGCAAACAAACTTTTGACAAGGAAATAAAGTATTTTGGAAATTACATAACGTTGTGGATAGCGGAATGAAAGCTTCGATTAAAATAAACACATACAAAAGCACCCACCAACACAAATGTACAAACGTGCTACAGCCTTTGAAATTATTGGAGGAATAATACAATGTAAATTACTGCATTCTGTTCGTAAAGCTAATGTTGCTTTCTCTCGTTGGGAGTTTTAAGCATTTTATTCTGCAGACTTGTATGACATTATGCACTATAACACAACATGTTCAACGGTAAAAACAACGGTAAAAAGCTGAATTTTATCAGCTTGCTTCTTTTACACAGAATTTAAAGTTACATAGGCGAAATATTGAATCTTATCAATTTATTTCTTTTTCATAGAATTTCAAGTTGCATTGGTTTTCAGCCTTTTGTGAATTTCTGCCCCTTAGAAAATATTATTAAATTTCGTCTGTTTGCACAATTGTGAGCTCAAAAAATTTAAAGAGCGCTGGATAATTAAAATCAATAAATTGTGTCGAGGCTTCGAATATATTCCAAGGGTCGGTACCTTTCTAAAGCTGAACCAACAGTGTCATATGCTCCAAAAAGATATGGCATTGGTCAGTCAAAGACATTTGCCTTAACAAACGCGAGAACAAATGATGGCATATGATGTTCATACCAGAAAGAATCTCTCTGAAATAAAAGGAATCTCCACTGCTTCGACATCAACATGTTGTTGTTATGTGATCGCTGCATGTTGATGTTTCAGTGTTGATATATTATGATGGAGAAGGTAGATGGAACAGATGTGGGATCGAGTCGAGCTGATACCAGATTATGTTCCACCAAAGCTACTGATCACAGGGTTAGTTTATGTCCTATCACACTGTACCAGGTCCGTCTCCGCCTATCTTTTTTCATGCAGTCATTCCTTATCTTTGTTTGTACAATATATTGTTGCAGAGCAATTCTCTGGTAAACGATAATGACGAACCAATCTCTGTACAATAGTGGGTGTTTTGTTTGCAGAAGAGTACTTGGTGTCAAGTCTTTTTACTTTAACAAAGTAGATACTTTTTTTTTTACAGACTTAAATAAATACATACATGGTCCAAGATTTGTTACGTTCTACATTGGACGGCCTTGTGTAGTCTCATTATTAAATTGCTTTCCATTTTCAATGTTGGAAATACATTCACTTTCTTTGATACTATCTGGCGGGCTACAGCTTTGGTAATGCACGATATCATGCGAAGAAACACTGAAAATATCTAACTTGTTCTCATAATCTCCACTCAACCATATTTGAAATCAGGCAATAAGGCAAGATATAATCCAATAAAGCATCAGTAGACAGATGTCAAGGTCATATTTTGTGTAACTTTATCACCTATTATGTAATATATAGCTTCGGGTTGTATGTTGGTTGAACGGTTTAAAAAAAGACAAGCAAAACAAGTATAAAATATTATACAGGATATAAAATGTATTATGAAGTGCTGAGGAGGAGAAAACTAAAGTGAGAAAACAAAATTGATGCAATGATACAGCACAAATCGATAATCTAGCTTGGACCGCAAAGGTGCACAATTATTTTATTGGCACCATTGCACACCCAATGCTGCTATAAATGCGTAAATCATGCTAATTTTTTTTTAAGTCAGCTAAGAAATTTGTAAAGTCATCTTCGTGTAACAGTCGACATAACATAATCGGAAATTCTAGATAATACTAGCGGTTTTTCTAGAGAAATTGCTTCAGATGAATATTGTATGTATGCGAAGAACATGTGTTAAGACGTTTTGGAATACGGAACCAGATTTTGGATATACATATATTTCACAGTTACAATGTTATTTTTATTTGATACGCCGACAATTACTAAATTGCACTTAGAAATTATGAGTAGACGTATTACATTTATGCAAGCAAATTTATTAATCGTAATATTTCTTATGCTCTTTACACCATCTCAGTTTGGAGATCCATTTTTTCATCAGATTATTTCACGAGCATCTTCAAACCATAAGAATCTATGCATGGAATAAAGTGTTTGCTATCTATGGCACATATCATATTCACTTGAATTATTAACTATTTCATATTTAGAAAATAATGTTTACCTACAATTCCATTCTTTGAATATGATAGTTAATTGACCGTGATGGTAAACACAAAACGTTGAGGAAACTAAAACTTGTTATTCACAAAACCCTTAATTTGCTATAATTTTCCTTCACACTGAAAAGTCATTTAGTCTTAATATTATCGTTTCTAAATATTATAAGATAAAAAAAGAATTTCTGAGGAAGTATTTAATTGTTACAATTTACTGCATGTATTAAATATAAAATTAATGTTCTACCCTTTGACTGCACAAAACAATCGGTACAAAAACCCTGTTTTACTCGCATATAAACAGTTATTCAGTCCAGGAACATTTACATTTGTGTTGAAAAGAAAGAAAACTAACCTGTACATATTGCTAAATATAATTTTATTTCTTATTTTATAAAAATTTAAACACATCACTTGTTATCAGTGAAGGAGTTGGACATGTACATATTTAATAACGTATATGAAGTACATTCCACAAAAAAGGTGATAAAGTCCGTTCTAAGACACAACCATGTTATGACAAAGTTTGGTATGTTAATGATTACAATTTATTAAAAAGGGACAAAGAGGCATGCTCTCAATTTTCTATAAAAACAAGAAAAGTGAACCTTTAGAACAGGAATGATTACTGATTTTAAGAACAAAAGAAAATGTTTATTTTCGTAGGGAAATGCATACTAATTCGGGGTAAAAGTTAAATTTGAAATAATTCTTCTGCGAGTCGGTGCCATTGTACAAGTTATTTTGGGTAATGTTTGAAAGGTATTATCGGCATGAACAGTTTCAGTTTAAATTATAAGTTACTGTTCTTGATTACAGTGATCTGGGCACCTTGTAAACCACTGTAACAAACTCATCTTCAACTTCAGTAATATAATTTACAATTTCTTTGTAGTGGTCATACTTAATTATTTCCGTAATATGCACAGGAGTTGTTGTCTGTTATTAGTTGTAATTTCGAACAATGCATTATTCTTCAGATTCTCTTTCGCAATCTTGTCCAAAGGTCTATGTTTTGTCAAATTGCAACTTCGAAACATTTACAATCGTTTGTAACATAAGCTCTTCTTGATCGCTCCGGTGGACTAGTGGTTAGAGCGTCTGCCTCGGATGCTGGAGGTCGCGGGTTCGAATCCCAGCCGAGTCACACCAAAGTGGTACTTACTGCTGCCTCGCTAGGCGCTCAGCATTAAGAGGTTAGTGTTGGTAGTGGTCGGCCTGGCATCAGGATAATGTGACTGGGTTGGACATCATGCTACATGTCTGTGGCATGCCGCCCCAGAGCTAGACATCACTATAAACTGCCACACTGCAGACATCGTAATGATACGACTGAACAATTGTTAAAGCTACGTTAAAAAGCCAAATCACACACACACACACACACACACACACACACACACACACAACATAAACTCTTGTAAATCTACGTATATAATTGTTATTTTTTCGGTCCAGAAAATAAGCAATACACATACACACGAACTTGTTATCTATTTTAATCACGAGGACTAACTAGAACGCCCATGGTATGATATCCATTTTACCGTTATGTCAGGAAGTAGATTCCTTGATGCACGTTTTAATGGTGTATGTATGGTGACCAGCAATGTAACAAATCACAGAAAGAAGTCGGATCAAGCAGTGTTCTAGACGTCTGGTCCGTCACCATTTTTTGCGCGAAATACAAGCAATATTTGATTTGAAAACTTAATTCCTTGTGTAAAAACTGTGCGGTTTCAAAATGCATTTTTGGACATTCAAATAACTTCTACCTCTTTCCTCTCCTAAAGGATGTGTGTGTATGTGTGTGTGTGTGTGTGTGTGTGTGATTTGGATTTTTTACGCAGCTTTAAAAAATTTTCAGTCATATCGCTACGATGTCTGCAGTGTGGCAGTTTATAGTGATGTCTAGCACTGGAGCAGTACCATCTCCTAAAGGGAAATGAAAAAACACTGGTATAAGCAGGTGCACAGTGGCCACTTTTTAACATAGAGACTTAACAAAATGTACCACAAGAGCGAATTCATATTTTCAGTCTTTTTGTTGAATTAATGTAAATGACCGAATAGAAAATACATTGATATCCTCTATATGGTATTGGGTCCAATGCTTTTCTTCCTTTTAGTTATATCTAGTGCTCACTTATAGTACTGGAATAAGTAAATGACACTCGGATCCGTGTACATTATTTTGCTTAGACGACGCTTCTTCACATTTGATTAAATGAGTGTCTTAGAGGACAATGACATAAAAAATATCGTATAGTGTCGTTTCATAGAAAACAAAGTAGTGTGTAAGTGTCTGTTGAAAATTTGCCTCATGTTTATTCCCATCGATTGCACGACATAATGTAATTGTTGATGATTCAATACCTTCCTGTCATTATAGTCGTGCACAGTGCTGTGGATAGATACGTCTTCAATACATATGTATAAATAAATCTTAATCGTGTCTCCGATATAGTTACTCAGTAATGGTCTACCAACCGTCACATGTTGTTGTTGTTGTTGTTGTTGTTGTTGTAGGGTTTAACGCCATTTTCAGCACACGATAGGCTATACATGGCGGCCAGTATTAATGGTGGAGGAAGAACCCGGGAAAACCCCGGAAAGAACCACCAACCCACGAGAAGCTACTGGCAAGCTTTCTCACATACCCACATTGGCCGAATCCGAGACTTGAACCCACGCAGAGAGAGAGGTGAGATGGCAGTGATCCGTAACGGATAGCGCTTTAGACCACTCGGCCACTCGGGGCCCCACCGTCATATGTAAGAGTCAATCCAGTGCATGTGAATACACTCCAGTAAAACTTTACCCGAATGTGGCTTTACGGGCTGGTATAGTGGTAGAGTACGCAAGTAGTTTCTGCAACATATTCTAAGAGTAGCCTTTGAAGTAAACTTAATTTTATGTTAATAGTGAAATGATTCTTACCGAGCAAAATAAATAAAGGGAGCAACAAACATGCGTGTGAATTATAAACTTGAAAAATGAGTTTCAAGAAAAAATATCAGCCTACCCTGTGTCTAATGGTTACTATAAAAGTCTAATCCCTTCTTTATGGTGTATTATAGTCCTAACAGAGAACGGTTGCTTACATTTCAGTACGTACATATACTTGTAAAATAGCAGGACTAAACACGAGCTAAGACGTCTACGTTTGTCTTCTGTGCTTCCTGATGCTCAAATGCCCAGTACATCCATGAGCAGAATGCCAAGTCCCAGAAACATATGTGTTTCCTATTGCAATGGTTTTAAAATTAGGGTAGATAAGTAGGTCTTTTTTAAAGAAAGAACATTCTATACATGATATATACATTATATGTGTGTGTATATATATATATATATATATATATA